>JAWWEU010000416.1:0-11937 GCA_035583155.1 Acropternis orthonyx | reverse complement strand
GACTGGCAGGAGATCGAATACATATTGGAAGTTGTAATTGTGTGATGTGTGCAGAGGTTTTATTGGTGACACAGGTGATTGTTTGATGCCAAGAGGAGTCAGTCTGACATTTTGGGGCAGTCCATGGGTCACTGTGCCTGTTTGGGCCAGGACAAACAGTGGTGCCATTTTTTGGCTCGCCACACCATCACTGCTTCTAGAATTATGGATAATGCCACCTTTCTGCTTTACAGAAATGTTGAGATCTGTTCACTAGTGGGGTCTCTTGGATGGGTGGATGTGACAGGAAAAGAAATTAATTATTCTTTAACAGAGCACAGATTGGATCACATGCAGTACATAATGTTTCAGGGCACTCTCTTGAGTAATGAAGAGAAAACTAATCAAGTGTCATCCTTTCTGTTCCCTCTTCTGAAAGGTCCCCCTGTCCACATTCCAGCAGTGTTTGATCAGGGAATTAAAGACTACAAAATCTCACTTGTGAAAAAAAGAGGTGCATTAAGTTTACCCAAGTAATCTTATTCTGGTATTTACTCATTTTCAGTGTTCTTTTTTACTATATTCAGTTAGCATTTTTTTATCTGAACTTGTCTGTATGTTTTGTAACAGCCAGTCTTCTGGCAAGCTATTATTGAATTATTTGAATTATTTGAATATTTGCATGACTAAACAGCTGCGTTTGTGAAAAAGGAAACAAATAGCAGTTGGGTTTTTTTCTGGATGGATTTATAAGGAGATAAACCCCAATACGTCCCTCTCCACAGTGCCAAATTAACCCAAATTGGAAGCCACATTCCCAGAATCCCATCTGAATGCTCTCAGTATGCTTCATTTGTTTCAACTGCCAAGACAGACCTTTGGGGAGGCCCCTTCTTCCTTGTTCCAAAGGTGTTTCACTGCAGGCCAGAGGCACATCATCAGCCATCCCAGGTTTTACCCCACTGGAGCTGCTCCTCTGGTGTGATGCCAGTTCCTCCTGAGAGTCCACAGAGCCCCAGGCCATGTTCAGGTGAGCCAACAGATACCTGAAGTTACAGATCAGTAGAAACAAACCCCCCATAAATCCCTCGCTCCAGAAACGAGGACTGAGTTGCCCTGGCTGGGTTGGAAGGAGGCTGCAGGAAACGTCTCCACAGATTGGTGCTGCTCCTGGCAGTGCCATGTGCTTTGGGGTTTCACTGAGCTTCATCTTCCCCTCTCCTGGAGCGCTTGGCCAGAGCTGCTGAGTGCCAGGGATGCACTCAGGGGTGGGCACTGTTTATCCCTGGCACCACACATGCTAATTTGACCTCTCCAGAGAATGTTTCTCCTTCCTGGTGTCTGGCTTGGAACACTGAGTAGTTTATCCCCTTGGTTAATTATCAGACAATCCCATTTGTCTGCTCTTTCCATAAACCAGGACATGAGCCATGGCTGGGCAAAAGGGAAGGAGGAAAAAGGGGTGATGGACAGTTCCATGGAAACAGAACTTTGGGAACCTCCTTGGTTTTCAGTATCAGAGATACAAACTGTTGGTTCATTAATCAAAAAATAAAGCCTTACCCTTCACAAAAAGCTAAATTTCAGCAGTTTGCAAAGTGTATCTATTTCAACTGCTTTACTAAGCCAAGTATGTAATGCCCATAGCTAAAACCTAATTGCCATTATTCACTCATTATTGATGTAGGTTTGGAAATGATGTGATGTCTCCCATTGTCTCTAACGTATTAAAAGACAGACTACAAAAAAACTAAACAACTTCTCATTTGAGAGAAAAAAAACATTAAAAAATAAGTGTCTTCTGCTCATCAATTCATTACAGTTCCCTCTGAAAGAAAGTTTATCTGTTCAAAAGATACCCTGCTGGGCCTTGTAACTTCTTTAACTGTGGCCTCTACCCACAGCAAGCCAGTGCCTGGGGAAGGGAATGAGGAGCCTCCAGCAGGATTCAGGACAGTATTTCCACACTGCCTGCATTCCACTGTTGCAGAACACGAGCTGATGTGAACTCCAGGCCATCCATCCACCTCCCAGACACTCAGCTCACAAACCTGCACCAATTTACAGCAAAAGAGGCAGTTTAACTACGACCATTCCAAGGGCATTCAAGGATAAGGACATGCAGCAATGTGCTGAGGGGTAGAGCACCTGTAATTACAGAGGTGCACTTTTAAGAGAATTTGGGAAGTTAATAAAATATTTAGATCCTTACAGATAGCTTTTGCTCTGAAGGAGTATCTTCTGCTCTACAGAATTGTTTTTTAATTTAATTATGTCCTTTACAAGAAGGTCTAGGATTAAGAAAAGAGCATAGTTGTGACTGAGGTTCTGCTTAACATTTGAATTCTGAAGCAAATGTTGCTTCTTGCAAATATAGTTCTTGCACGTGCACATGGTCCTGCAATGTAACTCATCTGTTTTGTTCACTGCACAAAGAAAATGGGACATAAGCTGGAAGAAAAGAATATTTATGGAGCTTCCAGCATCATTTTTTTAGTGGGATGGAATTACAGTCCTTAAAGTTAAGCAAGTGCCGGGTCAGACCTGAAATAAAACCCCAGGAAGGTCAAACAGGATATATTCTGAACTCACAAAACCAAAGTACATCCTATTGGAAAGCTATTTATTTATTTTTTAATTTGGGGTTTAAATTTAAAAAATAGAGCCGTTCATTTTTTATACAGAAACATCCCATTTGTCTTCTGCTTTTCATCAAGAGCTTTCCAATTCAGAAAGGGTCATTTGATTGTAATTAAGCCAAATGTTAGTGAATAATTCACTACCTTTTCCCTTTGTCCCATCCTGTTCTTTGGTCGGAGCCAAAAGGCTCCAACTTTCAAATATAACAAATGTTTAGTCAATAATTAGTAATAATTGGAGACTCAAAACTGTTACAGCAGCCAGTTATGAACAAAGAAGATTCTGTTTGTGAAACGAGAACTAATAAGAAAAGAATTAATTTCTTGTCAACTTAAATATTTCCAAAAACCTAGACCTTCATCCAATGTACTCCTGGGAATCTCTGTGTAATTTCATTTGATCAACACAGAGCTAAAATTGGCATCCTTGTAATTAATTTACTCCATTACATAAGAATATGAGGAGAACAATTCACACAGAGAACCTACAGCTGCAGAGTTGCTTTAGAGCTTTTTTCCTTTTTCTCTGAATGATGTCAGATACCTTGTTACAGAAATCAGAGTGGCACTTTGGAGGCTCTTATAGTCTGAAATGCTTAAAGGATTTACAGATTTTAAGTAGAATTCAGTGATTGTAAAACCAGCCAGTACTGGACCATATAGAAATTCTTCTATTTTTATTCCCATGTTTCACACAACTTGTTGCAAACCTCTTACATAGGAAAAGTAAGAAAAAAATCACATTTCTAAACTACAAGTAAATTAAAATGACCAAAGAATTTACAAATTACATGAAAACCCGTTGAAAAACACCCATCTGTGGTTTTGTTCTGGGTTACCACCAGAACTACAAAGGACTGTTTGGCAATTCCACTGGAGAAAAAGTGGAAAATTGCAATTTTATGCAGGAGCAGAGTTCATCTAAGAAAAATATTGAGTCCTGGAGGATTGCTGTTGCTTCCAGAGTAACCGAGCCTGGCTCTAACCACAGCGTGGGAAATGTGAGTGAACCTTGCTGTTGATCCTGCTGTCTCCCTGTCCCCTGATAAGTGTGCTGGGGATGCAGAGAGCTGACATGAGAGGGTGAGAACTCATTCAAAAGGAACCAAAACTAGTAAGAAAGGCAACTGGGGGGAGGAAGGAGAGTAGAAATGTTTCTCCAGGATCCCAAGAGGAAACATTTATAAATAACAAAAAAACTGGAGTCACTGGCGTGCCAGCTAGTGAGGAGAAATAAACCAGGAGATGGATGTTGATGTGCTCAGGGTGATCATAAATGAGCAAAAGCAGACTGATGGCACCTCGCAGGGAGCAGCTCTGTCCTGGATAAATCAGCAGTGCAATCACCCGAATATCCCTGAACGGCCCTGAGCTCCAGAATTAAAAGCAGAGGGAGGCAAAGAGCCTTCACAGGTTCCCACTCAACCCAGCATGTGTTACAACAGCGGGCTTCCAGCTTCCTGCCTCGGCAACAAAGCACACTGGACAATGGATTTAGGAATTGTTAGAGACATGGACCTCTCCTATCCTATCTCCTGTGAGATGGAATGACCCTGGCTGATTGCAAAGTTTAAAGTAGAACAGGAACAAATGTTTCCCCACTGTATTGTGGGTATTTTCTAAGCTTTTTTTTATTATTATTATTATACCATGTTCTTTAGCTTTTGAGTGCTGCTGGCCATTGGGAAGAGTCTGTAATTGTGCTGGGTGTTCTTTTTCCCTCAACACTTAACTGAGAAGTTAGAGCAGGGCCATGGGTCCAAGCACTTCATATTTTTCATTCCCTGTGCATTTGTCCATGTCTGAGTTTCATCAACCATTGTGCTGCCAGTTTGTCTAGTTCTGTTCCCACCAAGTTCATCACAGCCTTCTCTTAGGAAGACTTACACTAAATAATTTTGTCATCTGCAAATCCTGCTGACCTCATTCTTCTGTTCTACCCCTCATTTCTGCCTTTCTGGATAATTAATGAGTGTATTAAGTGCTAACTACAGTCCAGATCCTTGGGACATACTAACATTAACCTCCCACTGAATGGAAAACTGACAGCTTAATGAATTAGACTCTGCATGAGAACAACAGTGTTGACCATGAAAATCGGGATGACTTGGGATTTACTCCCAAAACCCACAGAAAACCCTGCAAGTACAAGCACCTGCAATTTCCACTGACTTTTGCGGGTCTTGTGAAAAAACAGGCTTCTTGAGGAGACACCAAGCTAATGAAATAAGAGGAAATATCACCTCTGTGTACCTGTTTCCCTTGCTGGTCACAGAATCACTAACTAAGCTATCAAATGGTACCATAAGCACTTCCCCCACTATGAAATTGCTAAAAGTGCCTTGCCTAGAGTATCCTTGGAACATCAAAGCTTGTTTAGGTGTTTGATCCAGAGGGGACAAGGTATAGATTTTATAGCTAATCAAGCCTGAAGTAAAAGATGAACAAACTGAACCAAACTGATGACTACTATAGCTATAATCATGTTGGCAGGACATCCTGCCTTCTCAAAGTCATTTAGTTTTTTCCAGATGTCACAAAAATTCTCACTTTCCTCTGACGCTTTGGTATAGTATCTGTAGTGGACTTTTCTGTAAGCAAAAAAATATATTTGGAAAGAACATCAGCATGCCACATAAAAAGGGCAGTTCCTTAGTGTTCTGCCACTCTTACAAAACAATATATTAAAACTTAGGTGTGTTATAAACATGAGCAAAAAGTCTGGAGTTGTTCTTGGAACCATTGTACTTCAGCATCTCAAAAAGTGTTTAATTTATACAGCAGCTTTAAAATACTCTAATTAGTGTCTTCCAAGTACAAATCCTGTTCTTTGAACTTTGTACCAAAGAGCTAGAAGAATACAAAAAATGCTAATGAATATTCACATGCTCTTGAAATGAACCTCCTTCATTCATGAACATTTTGAGAGATCCAATATTTTTAGGACAAATCTTCACTGAAAGTATAAAGGTGTAACAATGCATATAATGCATAATTTAATAAAGTAAACCTGCATACTGAGTTTATAGGCCTTTCCATAGGAAGACATAAAGGTCTTTGGGAAATGTGCTTTGTTTTACTACAGTTTTCCACAGGTTCTAGTCAAAGCAGATTTTGGTCCTGGTTTTGGGTCTGGTTACCATCTGTGCCTCACTATCTGCAGTGAATTTGTTTCAGCAACATAATATTTAACTTTTTTATTTGTTACAAACCTGCAGATGCAAATTCCCATCAAAGACATCATTTTTTTTTTTTTCCCCTCATAAATGATATAGTTTTTCATTCTTGACTATTCCATTCCCACGGTAACTTGACTGGTAGGTGACCTACCTGGAGAAGTGACCCTGAAAGGAATTTAGGAGACAAAATAGAAATCAGGTCACTTGGGTGCAGTGTGCACAGGAACTGTTATACTCTGTGGTACATTGCAGCACCCCCTGCTTCTCCACTAACATCTGCTGCAGGAAGTGATGCCTCCTTTGAAGAAGGACTCATTGTACACCTAAGAGAATCTGTGTTAGGTTTCTTCAAGGTTGGCAAGAGGGGTTGAATTTGCTGTATTTATGGATCTATTAGAATTAAAGAAAAAATAGAATTTATTTTGACTGAAAAAAAAAGCAACTTTACTGTTGAAATGCACACTTTATAGTGCTGGTACAGATGGAGAACCACAGAGCAAAACTCAGAGCCTTGATGTGTAGGTACAGAACCCTCCAGATCAGTGCCAGTGCTGAGAGAAGTGAGATCAGAAGGCTCCCACGAGAAGAGAATGGGAAAAATAGAAGATATGATGGGATTTTACATTGTTCCATTCTGGTGTTTAAAGCATAAAAAATAGCAAACCAACTCAGAACAGTGATAATGTTTAAAAAAGACTCAGAATTATTGTACTTGACTGCCCATTTAAGATTTCTGCAGTGTACGTACCATAATTTGCAACCAAGTAACCTTGAAAAGACCAAATTCACTTTTGTTAGTACTATTAACTAAGTCATTAAACATATTCACATGCCTATTTATAAATTGTATTCATTATTTTCAAGATGTAAGACTACTGTGCTCTCCTAAATCACCCTGATGTATTTAAAGCAGAAACAAAGGTTGGGATTTTTGTTTGTTCCTTGTCTCATCTTGTGAATTCTCCTCACTCCTGTATTCATTGAGTTGTTGGGTGAGTAGCTCATTAATGTGATTTCTATCTGTGTCTAAATGCACAGGCGGCAGCAGTGTTATGTAAGAGCTTGAAAAGACAGCTATAAATAACCTCCTTTAATAACCATAAATTTACATTAGAAAGGTAGATAAACTCTGAAGTGAAAAACGTTTATTTTTATCTGATGTTACTGTTTCATAATCTCAGTGTTATCAGACTCATTCTGAATAATTTAGGGAGGTCTTGGTGTTTTATACCATCTGGGAAAGTCTTGCATATCAAATAGATTTATATGATGAGAACAGGGATTTAAAGAGCTACGTTTCTCTTTGGGCCTCAGCCTTACCTGGCACACATTCAAAAGCTCCAGGTGACATCCCCTGCAGATTAGAGTACATTTGGCCCTTATTTTAGCCATTTTCTAAACACAAATGCTCTTGTCTGAATGAAGGAAATCAACCTTGATGGAATTTTGAGGTTTCCTTCCTTGATATCATTAACTGACAGTCTTAATTTTGGACATTTACTGAATTTATGCCTTTCTTTAGCCAAACACCTTGGAAGGAAAATACTGGCAGGCATAATCAAAGTGTTTGGGTTTACAGCTGCGTCAATCCATCCTCATCTCTGTAGAGAACAGTTGGAAGGCTGAGAAGATGTTCTCATAAAACCTTCAACAGGTGTATGAAGATACAGAAAGTCTAGTACAGTAAATTGAGTGTTCTTACTAGTAGAGAAAATTACAGACATAATTGAAAAAGGAATGCAGGTTGATGTACTCTCTAAGTCTACAACACCTATTCTAAAGCAATGCAGTGTGTAATGCCTCCTCTTACAGTTCCATTTCTGCAGGAGGCAGGAGCAGCTGAGCAGAGACAATGCAGAGGCAGGAACCTGTCCCATGTGCTTTTGGTGGCAGGATCAGTGCCAGGTTGGACGGGGCTTGGAGCAGCCTGGTCTGGTGGAAGGTGTCCCTGCCCATGGCTGGGGTGGAACAAGATGAGCTTTGAGGTCCCTTCCAGCCCAAACCATTGTGATTCCATGAGCCTTCTGCTGGCACTAAAGGACACCAGTTGCAATGTTGTTCCTCCGTTGTTTTTTAGGTAGCAATTAATATATTGGACTACTTTCACTCCTTTGCCTGAAGTTCCTTTGGTGGAGATGCTTTGCAAGGCTCTGCAGCTATATAAGTGGAACCAGCAAATTGAGCAGGAAAACAAGCTCAGCAATGAAAGCCATGAAGCTGGTCAGCCAGGACATAAACATAAAGCACTGTGCCCTGGGGTCAGGGATGGGTAAGGCAGGCACAAGGGAAGCAGCAGCTGAAACGGAGGAAGGAAGCTGACCATCTTTCCCAGCAATTTTTGCAGGATATTGTTCTACTCTACAGCTTAAACGCAGACAGCATCAGACTAAAAGGGGCCCATCATTGTTATTCTCCTCTAAAGTTACTATTCCCAGACCACTTTCTTCCTCCATACCTATTAACCTGCCTTTTTCATCTCCTCCTCAGCCTGCTGTAGGCAACTCTCCACCTCTTCCCAACCAGAGCCTCATCTCTACAGGAACAGTCTTTTCATCAAACATGTTACTATTGCTTGTCAGTCACTCCTTAGCCTTTAAATCAAATACTCTTTTATTTGTGTAGTTCATGAGCATGATAATGGAGAATATTTTTCATCATTCTACTGTGTGAATGGTTCTTCCAGTTTGTTGAATCTGTTCTTACAACTACTGAAACTCCACCGAGACAGCCCCAGATTGTTAACATACAAGTACACAGATAGCCGGTTGGAGCTGCTTTGAGTCAGCTTCACCTAGCACACTTGAAAATAACCATCCACACCTCATTGCCTCATCGTATTGCTGAAGTTTCACCTTCTGAGTTGCATTTATTCAGAGTTGGATTTTTGGAGCAGGGGTGGTTAAGTTTGTTTTTTTCCTTGTTTTTGTTTGGTTTGGGTGGGTGGTTTGTTTTTGTTTGGTTTGTTTGTTTTTGTAGAGGAGTGCTTTAAAATATTTTATATTATCTCGACATTTTAAAATATGAAATGCCTGAAAATTAAATGTTTTCTTGGCCAGATGGTCCATCATCACTGTGCCATTCAAATACTATTTTTTTTTTGAACAAGAATTTCCAAGTGTTTCCCTGCCAACAGATCACCTCATGACATAGTGATAGAGGGTTTTTTTAGCTTTATAAAAAAATTATTATTTTTAAAGATTTAATCCAATCCAAGTTTATGTCTCCTTGCATCCTTAGCAGTTGTTGTTCAGATCTTCAGACCAAACAAGTGACTTTGTAAAATCTCGCACTAATTCTCCCCCCTTCTATTTTCATATTTCACTAGAAACATTATCAGCACCTGGTGTTTTGTTATTTACTGCCTGTACTTTGATTGCTTCTTAAATCTCTTGAAATCCATCCACAAATGGCTCAGCTGCTTGGAGAACAACCATTCACTGTTTGCCTTTCTCCCTCTCACAATTAAGCAGCTCATTAAAGCACTCCCCTCTATCACTCTATAATCTTACTCTTTGTGACCAAGAAATTTCCATTTGTGTTCTTTGTCAGACTCACTCGGGTATACATTGCCGTGCATGTAAAAGTCTCATTTTCCCAATGTGTCTATGCCATTCCAGTTCTCCACCACACCAGGTGACCATCCCAGTGACTGGAGGTGTTTGCACTGTCCTGTAGTGTGAGGATGTGCTGACTCCATGCCGATCTCACCCCTGCAGCATGGCAAAGGAAAGCAGAGCAGTGCAGCAAGGATGCTAAGTGAGCTCCTGGTGTTAATAACTCCCACCTAGTGTTAGTAGTTCCTATCTCAATGTTAGTAACTTCACCCAGCTGCACTCTCTGCCTCCCAGCCTTCCCCCTCCTCTGGCCAGAGCAGTTCCTGTCGCTAACGTGGTGCTGCAAGGCAGGACTTTCCATCTAAGTGAGCAAAACACTGAGCTCACAGTAAAATTACTGTGCCACAGAAATCTTAAGGCAGGAGACACTGAGTTGCACATCAGTGACTCCTGCCTCATTCTACTCTCACTGTTGCTCTGAAAGGTGTGTTGGATGTTTAATTGCTGTACTTAACTGTCATGTTTCATCAATGAGCTTAAGGTCTTAAGTGCACTTTGCTGGTCCTTATGAAAATCATTCAAGTTAAGAAGGATTCGAGAACAATGACTTTCCAGTAATATATTCAATACTCATCACCATAAACTGCTGATGGAAGAAAGGTAATAAATACTGAGACTGCAAACCCTACTTGAAAAGCTAGGAAGTGCTGGGATAGAGACATTTTCTCACCTCATTCACAGCACAGGATGCAAGGTTGCCCCTATCTACCTCTTACCTACTCAGTGATAATTATAGTAAGTGTAAATACGTTGTAGTGATTGTCATGGGCTATTTTATCACATTCCTCCCCAATAATCCCAGTCTTTACTGAATTTATCTTCATAACATGCCTATGAAGAAAGGCTGCAGATTGATTGAGGGAAAAACAAGCCCTCTGTATTTTGGGGAGGAATTTAAGGTGTAAGGGCTTGATTTGCCAGAGCTTTTAACACCACATGTCTTTCTGGGCCCAGCTCCCACTGACTTAAATTGCAGCTGTGAAGCTCAGCTCTTCTCTAAATCAGACCCTCCGATATCAGAATGTGCAGTCAGAAAATGAGTAATACACAGACAGGAGCTGCAGGGAGAAGTGAACTGTCCAGCAGCACATAGTCCTCTGGGATAGCAAATGGAATAGCATTGCTGAGGTACTGATAAATAAAACACTAGCTGAATAAAGAGTGGGAAAAAAGTGCTCTAGGTAAATAGAATTCCCGTATAAGTTTACTTGCTTAGAATAGGTGAGAGATGGTTAACTGCTGTACTACCTAAATTAGACCTGGGTAAACTTTCAGCAGCTGATCTTCTGGGCAGGATTTAACTATTTTTACTCCAAGATGCTGCTGCTGTATATATGTACCATCCTTCTGTCATAGGTAAGGACAGGCAGATCCTTCACACAATAACTTAATTCATTAAATAACTGATTAATTCCCAGAGTGTGCAATTCACCAGGAATGGTGAAAAGATCCTACCATTAAACATCTGTTAAAGAGAGGATACATATGAACAAGGACAAATTAAGATTGCTCCAGCAGTCTGACTTTGGATTTAGATAATGGTCTTTTGAGCATAGTTTCAGATCTGTTCAAAGTTTCTAAAAAAGCCAATTATAAAACACACAGAAACTCCATCCCATGGAATCACACTTCTCCCTAGATAAATCAACAGTTCAGCCTTCAGCAAGCACATCTGTAACAAGTGGAACTGTATAATACCCTGGTAGGTATTGTAAAGCACCATCCACTACAAAGCCCAGTCACCACCAGAAGATAGAATACACATTTTGCAACATGAGTTCAAAACACAGGGTCAAAATTAAGAGTTGTCATTCACAAAATTCCATTTCAGGCTCTGAACACGCTTGAATTATTACTGTCAAGTGATGGTTAAGACTTCCCCTCCTTTTTCTTCTCCCTAGTTGTCCTACTTCCCATGCAGTTCCAGCACAGTGAGCAACGCACAGGAGAAGGTCAAGGTGGCTGATGAAATGTAGCTCCTCGCTGTGCTCCAGAAGGAGCTCCAGCTGTGGGGCTGCTCTGCAGAGCTCACGGACCACCAGCAGCTGAAACAAAGGATCCTTATATGAACTTACCCACGGGGTACAAGGGGACCTCGCTTGGCATAAGGATGACTCAGCAGGATGCAAAAGCCTTTAGGAAAACTGGTGCTAACTGGTAAACTGTAATCAGGAAATCGGCCTTGCTTTGGCCTTATGCAAACACCAAAGATAAGAAACAACAATGCAGGTGTTTGGTTTTTTTAAGCAAACTCAGAGGCTGGAGCTCTCCATCAGTAAAACCGTGAACGCACAAAGACGTGAAATCCGAAAATGCACCTTAAAGGATGCCTTGCGGCCGGCACGCTGAGGGAAACGGTCTGTGTGAGCTGGCCGAGGGTTTGGTCCCACAAGGCTGCTCTCGCTGGCACTGCAGGTCACCGGGACCCGCCGCCTCCTCGCCTTCGGCGGCGCTTCGCTCCCACTGATGATACTGCATTGTACCTAGGACACAAAGAGCACAGGAAAAATAAGCTTTACTTGGAGG
>JAWWEU010000415.1:0-11962 GCA_035583155.1 Acropternis orthonyx | reverse complement strand
CAGGTTGGACAGGGCTTGGAGCAACCTGGGCTGGTGGGAGGTGTCCCTGCCCATGGCAGGGGGTGGGATGGGATGGGATGGGCTTTGAGGTCCCTCCCAACCCAAACCAGTCTGGGATTCTATGACTGATTCTGGTATTTTTCTTTTTCTCTCAGGGAATACATTTAAAAAGGGCATGTTTTTATTCACAGGCTCTCTGCTCCCCCAGGAAGGGATGCATTTCCATGCTGATGGGTTTTATACAACCAGGCTTGTGAGGTGCAAAGTGGCCTCTCAGCACGAGCAGGAGCTGAGAAGGCCCAACAGACTCCAAGGCTGGTATTCCACACAATAATTTGGTTTTCCTTCCTAACGCTGTGTTTGCTCCGCTGGGGCGGGGTTTGCTCAGCATTGCTATGAAATCAACGCTGCCAAGTTAATTGCCCTTAAAAGCCAATCTGCAGGTGAGATGCTGAACAACAGGGGGGTTGGAGGGACCCCCCCCAACTCACCATCCCAGCCCTGGGAGAGGTTTGGAAGGGATGACCGAAATGAAGAGCCACGCTGGGTGGGAATTTGGAATCCCTGCTCTGTTAGGCTGGTCCTAAAGAAGCCCCAAGACCAGAAGAGAAGTTCTAGAGGAGAGGTTCTTGTGGAACTTGCCATGTGGAACAAACTTGAAAAGCTGCACAGCTCCTTGGGGAGATTCCCCAGCACCTGCTTAACTAAGTTGTTACTTTCTGCCCCAAAATTAATAAAACCCCTCAAATGCTGGACTGAGCTGTTTGTCAGAACACAGAGTTATAATCCAGTTGCTGAGCTTGAGTTCCAAACTTCTATATAAATATAATGCTTTACAGATACAATATTTATATAAAAATATATTACAATACTTTTAAAACATATAGAGTATCTTCTATATAAAAAGTGTGGTTGTTGTTAAAGAAAAAGTAGGGCTGAGTTCAGAGAATCCCAGAATGGCTTGGCTTGGAAGGGATCTTAAAAAAGATCATCTGCTTCCAACCTGGACACCTTCCAGAGCTTCGGAGAACTTACAAAGTCATTTGAGATGTTGGAAACTGTAAAGACACTAAAGTGAAATTATTCCTTGGCTTCACATGGCCTGGTGCCACATCTGCGGTCTCAGACAACAGACTCCTGAGCTCTCTGCAAATCAGGATGTCAACTGCACATCTGAGAGCTGGGAGGCACCACCCAAAGGAGCAGATGGCCCAGCCAAACCCCCCAAAGCAGCCCCACCAACCCCCTCCCCAGCCTCCTGTGGCAATTATTCCCAAGTTTCCAGAGGGCAGGATGAGATAAATGCCTATTTTAAAGCACCTTGTGCGTGTTTGAAATGTCATCGACAGCCCAGCAAAGGTCCTGAATAATTCAAGCTGCCAGCTCTGGCTCAGGATGCCCTTCAGCAGTCAGTTCTGGGTGCTGCAGGACAGATGGACCTTTGGGACAATCCATTTGGGATTCTTATTTAAGAGGAGAAGAGTCACTAATAACCATTTATTCCTGTTGGAAAAGGGACCTTCCATCTCAGGAATGGCAAGGCAGCCCTGCCAGGAAGGATGTCAGGGCCACAGCACCCTGCCCTGCCCCTCTGGATCCTTTCCACCTCATTGCTTGATATATGGGGTGGCTGAAGCTGACACAGCTCAGAAAGGCATAGAATGAAGGCACAGGATCATGGAAATCATCCCAGAATGGTTTGGGTTCGAAGGGACCTCAGAGCCCACCCAGCCCCACCCCCTGCCATGGGCAGGGACACCTCCCACCAGCCCAGGTTGCTCCAAGCCCCGTCCAACCTGGCCTTGGAGACTTCCAGACCACGTCAGGATTATGGTTTTGTGGTGACTTCACCACTTTCCTGCTCAGATCCTTCCAAGGCCTGACCACCCTTTCCAGCAAGAAATTCCTCCTGATGTCCAACCTGAACACAGCCTGAGGCCACCTCCTCTCATCCTGCTGCCTGGAGCAACTACCTCAGGGATCGATATGTGCTTGGAAAAACACAATCAAACAAATCCCAGTGGCCCTGAGGAACATTTCACGACGTGCTTTGCACCAGCAGGGCCACAGAACAGCTCCATCCGACACCTGAGCGACACTCTGTCTGAGGGCTTTGAGACCAGGGCACCCAAACCGCAGATGGACAGCACAGGGAGACTTTTTCCAAGCATTCCACTTCCCTTCTGCCACGGTGGGCCCTCAGGAGATCCATCAGCCCCCAGGGCCCAGCTCCTGAGCCAGATGGCACGAAGCCATCCCTGCAGGAACCATCTGGTGGCCCCACCTGGGCGTCACTCTGCCCCCTCCCCTCCAGCTGCCCAGGTTTTGGAGCTCTCACCCCCTCAAAGCCTCTGGGAGGGTTTTGTTTCAGCTTTTCCAAACCCTCTAAAAGCCTCCTGTGCCTTGGGGCAACGGGTCCAGATCCATCAGCCGGCATTGCTGGCTCCACGGGCAGGGAAAAGGGGAGAGGATGGGAAATGCAGCCATAATGGCTGGGATATCTTTCAGGATATGCCCAGTGCTTGCAATGAGTGTAGAGAGCGGCTGAGACAGTGGACTCAGAACATTCCAGCAGGTCCTTGGAGGTGCATGAGCTCCACACACACATGGAAGGGTTCCAAAGGGTTCCACACCTCCTGGACTTATGGAAAACCCAATTATTTAGCCACAGGGGTGACTAAATGCTTCCCAAAGTTAAACGGGTCCTTTTTGGTTGTTTTGCTCATTCTCCTGCACATCAACACCTGAAGCACTGTTTCAGTGTTATGGTGACCATCAGCACACGTCACCTCCACAGGGCTCCTGGCTGGAAAACTGCCTTATCCTGGAGAGCATTCCTACCCTGTGGCTGGGTTGAAATGCCTTTTCTTCTTCTCCTCTGCCAAACTGGGCTGGAATGGGAATAGTGAACCTCTCCTGGCATGACAAGGGACAGCTCCATGCCACGAGAAACCACTTCCAGAGGGAACCTTCCATCATTCTGCCAGCCAGGACCACACAGCCCATTTTTCCAGCCCTTTCCCATCACACATTCCATCTGCTTTCTCACACCACGATTTTGCTGCTCCCCATCCCTTCCCCAGCACTCTTTGGTGCTGGGATTGCAACAGAAGAGCCAGCGCTTCTCCCTGAAGAAGTCAAAATTAATCACTAAATTAAATATTATCCCACAGGACACAAATACATCTATCTTTAACCCATATATATTATATATAGATATATATTATATATAGATATGTATCTGGAAATACACACACCTGGCAATGCCACCCTGAGATGAAACACTTGTGTCACTTGCGTGACACCCCCATGTCAGAGAGCAATAACTATTTCCAGTCCTCCATTCCACTCTCTTTTCCCTGGAAAATTCCAGCCAATTAGGGCAATAAGGCAGCAGATGGGAAGGTTTTAGTGGAAACATCATATGGCAAAGAGGGGGGTTGATAAGATGAAATATAACTCTCAAAGTCACTGGGAAGTTCAGTCCAAGGACACTGAAAAAGGATCCGGTCCATAAAGTGCTTTTTAACCTCCCAACAGGTGATTTGGAACAAGCAGAAATTTGGGCAAATACAATAAAATAACAGGGAATGTGTGAAAAACACCCTGTTTTCCTGGGAGGGTGGAGATCAGCCTGAGTAGCCACGTTACAAAATAAAACGAAAAGGAATTGAAAGGAAAATGAATGAGTGAAAATACAGTACATTAAAAGATTAAGAATGGGAAGGAGAAGAGGAAGGGGAAGGGGAAGGGGAAAGGAAAGGGGAAAGGGGAAGGGAAAGGGGAAGGGGAAAGGAAAGGGAAAGGGGAAGGGGAAAGGAAAGGGAAAGGGGAAGGGGAAAGGAAAGGGAAAGAGGAAGGGAGAGGGGAAGGGAAAGGGGAAAAGAAAGAGAAGGAAGAAGGGAAAGGGGAGTGGGATAAAATAAGAAGGGAAGGGGCAGTGGGATAAAATAAAATTTTAAAAAATTTCAAATTTTAAAAATTAAAATTTGAAATAAAATAAAAGCCACTCCAGCCTGCACTTTTCCTTTCCAGGACAGCCAAGGCAGCTCTGAAGTGCCTGGGTCTTGCAAAACCCAGAGTACTTGAACACACCCTCCTCTAACCCACGTCATCATTTCCCAAGGTCACTGTTTTCCAGCTGCCAAGAAATCAGTTTGGCTCCCCCAACATCTGAACCGGGTAAATAAAACCCTGTAGTCCTTTAAAAGTCATTAGTGAGCCACAGGGGAGAAGAATACCTGGGAAAACCCAAAGGAAACCCACGGCTGATGGCATTGCCACCCCTCTTCTCCTTGCCAGCCACCAGCCACTGGGCCTGGTGAAGTTTGGGAATCCCCTCCATGGATTTTGGGATAACTCAGCTCTGACACCACCAGGCTGACTGAAGGATTTCTGCTGCAGTATTCCCAAGGGCTTTTGGTTGATCCCTCACAACATCCATGGCTGCTTCCAGAGGGGAAGATGGCATAAAGCTCCTGGATGGCCAGAGGGAGATTGCCTTTCCACACTCTTCCAGTTTTATTCCTCTGGGGGATTATCAGGGCACAGAACACACCCCAGGGATGTGGGGCAGTTGGAGGAGAGATGATTCCTGGAACTGAGGGAAAACAACCACCCAGGAAGCCTCCAGAGGTGGGAGATGGCACACATTTTCTTTAAAGCAGGGGACAGGAATTACGACATTCATTTTCAGACCACCGTAAATGTCACCAAAAAAATTCACATCTAAACCTGCCCCAATGGGTCAAATATCGCTGTAACGGTCCCATGGCAGAGCATCCCCTGCACAACCCAAACACCTCCGAAATAATAACAGTAATAATGAAATTAGGTGTGTTCAGTCTCTACAAAGGAGAAGGACAAAGGGAGGACATCCCTTCCTGCTGCTCTGGGTGCCAGGCAGGAGCTTCTCCTGGTGGTGCCATCCATGAGCCGAGCTGGCACGGCCCCGGGGCAGGAAGGCCTCCCAGACTCCCTCACATTCCCATAAGCCATGCCCTAAGACGAGTCACACCAACCCCAGAGCTGCCCTCCCCACCTCAGACTGGCTCACACTGGGGGACAGTGCTGGACACCCAACTGGACCCCAAGGGTTGGGGTTAGGATTTGGTCACACGGTTAGGAACCCAACCAAACCCCTTCTCCTGCTCCCCTTGGGGGGCTTCCATGGCCACCTCTCCACAACATCAGCCCCCCCTGCCACGTGCCACCATCCAGCTCTGGAGATCCTCCTGGACCCCCAAACTGGGGGAACAGCACCCAAAGCACCCTCTCTGCCTGTGAGGGAATACACAGTGTAGCAGGAAGGAGGCAATCCCAGGAGCAGGGCATGGTCTGGACTGGAAGGAACCTTGAGGATAACCTCCTTTCATCCCCCTGCCACGGGCAGGGACACCAGGTTGCAATGGCTCAACCTGTTTGAGTTGGCCTGTAGGGAACAATTCCTGAAGGAGACACATATTGATGGAATTTCTGAGTTGGAAGGCACCTTCAAGGCCATCTAGCTCCACTAGACCAGGCTGCCCAGAACCCTCATATTCCTCAAGATTTGCATTTCTTGCATTGAGTTATTTCCCTTTGCCTATTTGAATGAACTTTATTTCCCTGCTGATGGAAATAATGACTGTAAACAGCCTCAGAAAACATTCCCTTCCCAATAAAGGAGACACCAGCACAAGAAAATGACTGTGACTGATGTCCTGCTACACCAGAACTGCACATCTGCTCCCCAGGAAGGTAAAAGGGTGACTGTGGGATGATGTGGATCATCGTTTCCCAACTTGCTTTGTCCCTGCCCGTGTGGAATGGGATACTGGGACTGATGGGTGCCATCTGGAAAAAATGGGGTAAGGTGCATGATGCCTGAGTGTCGCTGTGAGGGACCAGGAGAGAGGTGCCCTCTGAGCTCCTGCTGTGCAGCCCCACATGGAATTGCAGTGTTATTTTCTGTTGCCAGGGAGAAATGTCTTTGGGTTGTTACCGTGTCCTACACCCCTGAACTCACACGTGTAATAAAGTCTGCTGGGAGCTGTCCCTGCCCGTGCAATGAGATGAGCTCTAAGGTCCCTTCCAAACCATTCTGTGAGCCTGTCATTCATGGTTTTTTCCCCTGGGGAGGTGGAATTCCGCCAGAACCATCCCCCCAGTGTGCTAACAGGCACAGCAGTCCCGTAGGCAGATCTGAATGGAATAATGGGAATATACTGCACTGCAAAGCGCCCTGCAGCTCCACAAACTGCTAAGAATGGAGCGTCTGTCAGGACTGTGGGACACATCCCTGCTCAGCAATTTGGGAAACCTTTAGGATGATTCCACTGCTGTCAAATACAGTCAGAGCTGAGAGCTCAAGACAAAATTCAATTTTTAGTATATTTTCTTTTACTTGTTCATCTTTGCTTAACTTTTTAAAACTTCACCTCAGCAATACTTAGAAACATGGAATGGTTTGGGTTGGGAGGGACCTTAATTATCCTCCAGTTCCACCCCTGCCATGGGCAGGGACACCTTTCACTAGCCCAGGTCCAAGGCGGCTTTGGACACCTCCAGGTCATGGCAGGATGATGCTTTTCCTGCATGCTGAGAACACCCTCTCAATTATTAAGTTTCCATCTCAGAAGATCAAAGGTTTTATAGTTTTATATATATTGAATATTCAAATATATGCAGACAAGGGTTGCAAATCAACCAATCTGTCTGACCAGCTAGTTAAGACACTGTACTTAAATCCCCATCCTGGGGTTGCTTCTCTGGCACTGCAGGGATGTAGGGATGGAATAAAAGCATTTGTTTAATAACCCGTTATTGCTTTGTAATTAAGGCACAGCATCACAGGGCTGAGACTTGGGGTTTGTGCTGGACACATCCCTGGCTGTCAGGAAGGGACTTAAAATCTGGGCTTCAAATAGTCTGCCACCTTCTTCTTGGGAGAAGGTGGATACAGGAGGGATTGGACACCAGAAAAAGCCCCACAGCTCTTTCACAACAGTGCCCAGGTCATGGATGTTCATCCACGAGGATGGAGTGTAAAAAGCACATGCTTGAATTGCTATTCCCACCCATGGAAATCAAGGTTGATTCTAAAACAATCACCTGCTGAATGTGGACTTACGGCTTTTCCTCTTCATTTCAAGCAGGTCACTCCCACACAGTCCCCACCTCCACCCAACCACACAAACACAGCCGGGGAATTTAATCCCACCAGCATCACCCCCTCCCTGCCTTCAGCTGCCGCCCCACCAGGACCAGCACCGTGAGGCTCTTACACCCACTAATAAAAACTCCAGAGAGGAAAAGGCCGGACATTTTGACTTTCCAGTGCATGGTGGGAGAGGACAACAAAAGAGAAACTCCTTCTTGATGTCTCCAAGCAAGGGAAGAGCCACATTTGGCTGCTCAGCTGCAGAACGAGCCCCATGTCCCACTCACAGCACCGAGCGGCAGCGCCCGACTCCACAAGGATAAACCCACTCCCACTCTCTTCCCAGACAGGCAGAAGTCCTTGGGAATCACCCCAGTGTAGGAACTGCATCCTAAGGAGCACTTACCCTTGCAGGGCTTTCTCCCCAAACCAATCCCCCTTGCCCAGAGTGCGCAGGAACACCGGATCTTCGCTGGGCGAGTCTTCCCGGGTGACATTCACCTGGTGGAAAGCCAGAATCCCACGGGATTTAGAAAAACAGGAATTAACAACCACACCTGGTTGCTTAGAGAGGAATTTGTCACCTCCCAGACCCCTCAGGAATTCCTCTGGGAATAGTTCTCCAGACTCCTGCACCCTTCCCTCGGCACCACCAACCACCCAGCCAAGTTATTTCCCTCTCAGGTCCCTCCTGCTCCTGCAAAAATACCCCATTTTTGGGTTTTTAAATGGTTTTAACTCCAGACATGAAGCTGGCTGGACAAGCACAGCCAGCTGCACAAACAGATTCCAAACATTTGGTGTGGATCTGTGGATCAGGCTTCCCTGAGCTTTGTTCCACACAATTCCTTGGGTTCCTGCATTCAGCCAAAGGAAAGGAACAACAAAAATCATCTACATTTGCACATAACCAAAACGAAACAGGATGGAAGGTGACTCCACTTCTTGAGGCTCTGAAATTCAGGGAAGGGATAACTCCAGCTGGAGCAAAAATCAAGGGTTTTCATTGAAGTTTAAAGGGAAATACCACCGTATTTTTGTTCTTTTTAACTCTGGCAGTGAAAGAGAAAAGCAGATATTGCTGATGGAAAGCAAACTCTCTCCCCTCTGTAAATCCACGAGCAGCACAGCTACGAGTGCCTGGTGGGAATCACCTCTCCCACCTGCAAACTGAGCTGGGCAGCCTCTGTCCATGGGCAGTGGAGAGGGATGGGCATTCCCAAAGCCTCAGCTGTCCAAGCTTTAATTGGGATGAGCCCCTCTCTGGAGATATGGGAAGATCTCCCATCTGCTCCTCCTTTTGCACCAGTGAATTCCCAAGGCCAGGCTGTGGGATGTCACACACATCCTTTCGGATTTAGGGATGTTCCAGTGGAACGGCATTGGAGATCCACAGCTGTGGCCTTCATCTTCTGCCATCCCATCCAAGGGTGGCCAAACCAGCAGGTTTGGGTCCATCATGAGCCCTGGGGCACCGAACCTCTGCACGGACCCCCCACGGGCAGATGAGGGCAGGGAATGTGGGATGGAAGGGCCAGGAACACCCTTGGACAAACCAAGGGAGCTTCGGTGCAGGTTTAAGCTCTTTCTCCATGACTTCCATGGATCCCACGCGATGAGTGTTGTGGGATTCATTCCTATGTGGCTCAAAGCTTGGAGAGCCTTGAACAGCTTCTGGTGAAGAACCTGCATGTCCAGCAGTCACTCCATGGCTTTTAAAGGGAAAGTGGTGGAAAATGGCCCGGCACAGGCTGCCTCTGGATAAAGGGATGGAGCAGCAGCACTTCCCAAGCAGAAGGGAAGGAGCCATTTCCACCCACATTGTTCGCCAGACTCCTGCTCTCAGGGGGTTTGGAACCCACTTTCGATTTCTGCTCACTTGGACTCAAGGAAATCCACTCAAATAAATAAACAAAATGAGCTAAGGGGTGGGGCCAGGTGGGGTGGATGGAGATGATGGAGAGAAAGGGGAAAGATCTTGCTCCTGAAAGAACCATCAGAGGAGGATGGGCTGAAAGGAAACAGCAGAAATGGTTCTAAGTGTTCCTGGGATGAGTCCTGGGCTCGGGAATGTAACAGAAGAGAAAGCTCTGGGGGAGACTTGAGAGCAGAACTCCAGCTCCCAAAGGTACAAAAAGGCTGGAGAGGGACTTTGGACAAGGGCCTGGAGGGACAGGACACAGGGAATGGTTTCCCAATGCCAGAGGGCAGGGATAGATGGGATATTGGGAAGGAATTGGGAAGTGGCTGCCCCATCCCTGGGAGTGTCCGAGGCCAGCTTGGACGGGTCTTGGAGCAACCTGGGCTGGTGGGAGGTGTCCCTGCCCATGGCAGGGGGTGGGATGGAATGGGCTTTGAGGTCCCTTCCACCCCAAATCATTCTGAGATTCCAGGATTCCTAGGAAGGGATGGGATCCACGTGGCCATGTGGATCTGGTTTCCAACATGGCTTTAAACACTCAGCAAGGGAGACCATCCCATCCCTTTGCCCTTAAAAAAGGGGCAGAAGAAAAGGATATTCTGGGAGAAAAGGAAATATTATTTCTGAGCGGAGGGAAGTGAAAAGGCACCAAACCTCCAAGCCTGGATTTCTGCAGGCCATGAATATCTTCATTTCAGGAAGTACCCATGACATTCTCATTCACCTGAAAAAGGCCATTTTTTTCCCCTCTGCTGAGGACTGGCTCCCACGGACAGGGAGTGGGAAATGATGGGGAAAAACGAGTTGGCAGCTGCCTTGGGAGACAACTCCACACCCACACTCTTCCTCTATGGATGCCACGGGGTTTTCCCTCCCCTCAACGACACAAGGCCAAGTTCATCCGTGCCTTGGTGCCACCCATTTTTCTGCTCCACAGAGCAGGAGGCTGGGACTGGCCTGGTTCCAAGCACATTTATCCATTTTTGTTCCCTTTCCATGTGTCATGTCTCGCCCCCAGTGGGAAATCACTGTGTATTCCCAAGAAAATCTCCATCCCGCTCCGTGGAAAGAAGCCAAGGATTTCTCAAGTGTAACAGCATTAGGCTGGCTAAAAAAACAGTAAACATTTGTTGAATGCAAGGAAAAATCTTCCTCTGTGAAATTCCACCAGGATTTTAAGGGAAAAGAGGGCAAAAAGCATATTTTCCCTTTGAGCAGCAGAACAGAAACTCAGACCTTGTCCCTTCCCCACGGAGAGCGCTCGGACACCCCTGGCTTCCCATTATTTAACCTGGGAAAGCTGAGAAGGGATAGCCATGGGAATGCAGCCTGGAAGTCAGCCTTGTAAGAGGCACACCTAGCAAAGAAGTGGTTGAGTACTGCAGGGCACAGTGGCAGAACAATTGAGTTTTTGCTCATTTATGAGCGTTTCCGACCCCAAAGTGCTCTCCGCGAGCAAACCAGCAGGAGATGGATTTTATCCCTGCTCATACAGGGCCAGAAAGTTAATTAAATCTCAAATGTTGCCACATCTGCTCCTCGGGGAAAGGAGGGAGAGACTTCTGGGGGCGGGTGTGAACTCACCTTTCCTTTGCTGATGATGAAGAAGGTGTCCCCTCGGGCTCCCTGGCGGATGATGTACTCGCCGCTCTCGTAGTGTGTCTGCAGGGGGGAACAAACACCACAGCCAGGTGAGAAACCCACCCAGAGCCCGTTTCCCCAGCAGTTTGGCAGGAGAGCATCACCCTGGAGTGGTTTGATCCCAGCCTGATGCTGGCTGGGACTTAAACATCATCCTGTGTCAAGGGATGGAGGAATTCAAGGGGAGCAGTTCCTGGCTGGCCAATTTGAATTATCCTCACAGCCCGAATCCATTCTTAGGATGCCAACAAGCCAGGAATTTTCATCAGGGAATCCAGTACATGGACTAAACTGTCTGTTGGAACAATGATTGTTCTTCTCCTCTACTTATTTTGGTGGGTTTGGTGGTTTCCCAGCTTTGCTAGCAAAGGTTTTAGTCAACAAATAATTCTCCTGTTACTGCAGTGGCTTAATCTGTCTTTTTTTTTTGGCCTTATTTTGTGGGCTATTCCCTGCTAAACTCAAACCACAGCTTAGCAAGGTTTGTATCTGATCTTAATGGGACACCTCCATGCCTTGGATCACCCCAGCACAGGCAGTTTGCATTTACACAGCACCAAAAAACTCCAAAGCCAACATTTCCTAATATGTTTTGCCCTAATATTTCCTAAATAAAGACTCTCCATTCATATTTAAACCTCCCCCTCTGAGCCCAAGTTCTGGCTCAGGTGTTGTTTGAAGCCACAGCAAAGAGACCATCAGAACTTCCAATCCCAAACAATGTATAAACAAGGATGGATTTGAGCTAAGACAGAAGAATTAATCCAAATCCTTGAATTTGAGATGTTTTCTTCCAAGGGGATTGTATTGACCTGTCTTTATTTATTTATCTTTACACTGATAAGAGAATCCTGAAGGAAAATAAACAGGCAAAGGCTCATGGAAAAGGCAATGAGGGAAAACAACTCCTTGGTTTGGGAGCATTGGGCCCACTGGGATATTAATGAGAAGGAAAAAATAAAATCTAAAATACATCTGAGTGAAATATAACACAGAATTAAGCAGGTAAGTTCTATAAAATCCGGCTAGTTCAGTCTTACAGCAACCAAAATTATGGGCAAACACACCCAGAGAGGCAGACCAGCAGATTGATAATTAATAATGCTCAGGGCTCTCCATTGGTTTTAGACATTCCACAGAATCCCTGAGGCTGGAAAAGCCCTCCCAGCCCACGCAGCCCACCCTGTGCCCGATGCCCACCTTGTCGCCCAGCCCACACCACTCAGTGCCACGGCCACCCCTGCCTTGGGCACCTCCAG
>JAWWEU010000414.1:0-11977 GCA_035583155.1 Acropternis orthonyx | reverse complement strand
ATCCATCCCTGCCCTCTGGCACTGGGAAGCCATTCCCTGTGTCCTGTCCCTCCAGGCCTTGTCCCCAGTCCCTCTCCCGCTCTCCTAGAGCCCCTTTAGGCCCTGCAAGGGTCTCTCAGGTGTCCCTGGAGCCTTCCCTTCTCCCGGCTGAACAATCCCAGCATTGCTGCTCCAGCCCTCTGGTCATCTTGGTGCCTCCTCTGGACTCACTCCCATTCCATAAATGTGCTTTACCCCGGAAAATTAGGCTGAGGATTAGAAACAGGCAAAGCATTCCACGAGCCAAGGTTTTCTCACAGTGTTTTCCCCCCACCTTTCCCTCAAAGAGCCAAATGACCAGAAGGGGAAGGAGATCTTCAAGCTCTTCATGCTCCTCAATGATCGATTCCAAGCTCTGTGGAACCTCACTGAGGAAAACTACCGGATCCTGAAACAGAAAGGCGGCAGCTCCGAGTCCTTCTGCATCCAGGACATTTACACCATCTGGAAAGGGGACCTGTTCCTGAGCCTCTACATCCAGTAAGTACGGCAGCACTTGGGGATAGTGCAAGGGACCGGATTAATCCAGGGATAAATTTATGAGGAGCTGTCAGCAGGAACATCAGGTTTAAAGCCCTCAGAGGGCTGAGGAGAGACATGTCAGCAGGCACAGCTCATGTTGTGGGGCTGTTACACATTTTAATGCCTCTGGCAATGGGAAAGGTGGGAATTGGTGGATGTGACGTGAGTGACACGCTGCTCTTGGCAGCATTAGTGCCACCTGCTGCCCGTCTCTCTGCAGCCCAACATGAAATGCTTACTGGGAGCTCCGCAAGGAGGGGTTGATGTCCCACCGTGGAAAGTGGTTTATGGACATCTGAGATGACATCAAGGCTAGAAAGTGTTCAGTCCTTCCTTCATCATGTTGGCCAGGAGTGTGGCCAGCTGGGCTGGATCCATCGGCGCAGGCTGGCACGGCACGGGAGCAGGAGGTGGGCACGCTGGATCCCGGAATGCCGTTCATCCAGCCTTGCTTCTGGTGGAATTTCAGCCTGTGGAAGGGAGGAAGGACTAATTTTGTCTTGTTTTCCCTTGGACATCATTTTAGGAAGAGCTGCACAAACTTTGCCCTGGTGGGAGCGGGTTTGGAGCAGTGTGCGGTTCCATTTGGGATGCGTGTGCGGTTCCCTTTGGGATGCGTGTGCGGTTCCCTTTGGGATGCGTGTGCGGTTCCCTTTGGGATGCGTGTGCGGTTCCGTTTGGGATGCGTGTGCGGTTCCGTTTGGGATGCGTGTGCAGTCCCGTTTGGGATGCATGTGGGGTTCCGTTTGGGATGCATGTGCGGTTCCATTTGGGATGCATGTGTCGTTCCATTTGGGATGTTTGTGCTTCCCTATGGGATCTGTGTGGTTCCATCTGGGATCTGTGTGCCGTTCCATTTGGGATCCACGTATGGTTCCATTTGGGATGTTTATGCTTCCCTTTGGGATCTGTGTGTTTCCGTTTGGGATCCGTGTGTGGTTCCATTTGGGATCCCTGTGGTTCCATTTGGGATCCCTGCGGGTGAATTAAAGCCGGCTTGCCCGAGGCCTGTGAAAGATACAAACTTGGCCTGAGGTTTGGGGTCACACAAAAGAGAAGTTTATCCTAAGATCTTATTCCCCCTCCTTTTGAAATGAAACCTGGGTTTTGTTGGGAGTCACCTCGGAAGGAAAGGGGAGGTGGTTCCTGCCCTCTCTGCTGACTCACCCTGTGCAGTGCTGGAATGCCAGATCCTCACTGGAATGGCAGAGGGGGCAGGAAAGCTGCTGCTCAGGGGCCTGGAAATCAGCTGGGAATGTGTGTCCCTGAGCGCTGGAATAAATGATAATTAGCCTGGATGTTCCACAGGACTGGACTGAAAACACTAGGAGGGAAAAGGGTGGCTTTTGCTGGGACAATGTGACTCGAACTCCCTCTAGCGTGGGATGGGAAACATGGCCCGGGACACCCTGGTGGGAATTTACCATCAGGAATACCTGATACTTCCAAGCCATCCCAGAATGGTTTGGGTTGGGAGGGACTTTAAAGCCCATCCAGTGCCACCCCCTGCCATGGGCAGGGACACCTCCCACTAGCCCAGATTGCTCCAACCTGGCCTTGGACACTCCCAGGGATGGGGCAGCCACAGCTTCTCTAGGAAATCCATTCCAGTCCCTCCCCACCCTCACAGCCAGGAATTCCTTCCCAATATCCCAACTATCCCTCCTCTGTTTCAGTTTGAAGCCTTTACCTTAAGCTCAGCCTTTGCAGATTTGCTTTCCAGGACACTTGCACAGGTTTCCTTCTGCTTTTGCTGAATCCCAGGATGAGTTAAACTCCGTGTAGGGATCCAGATAAACCAAGGAGCTGGGAAAGGGGACACAGGGAGCGAGCCAAGGTGGCAAGTGCAGTAGCTTTGTCTCTCCTGGCCTCACTTGGAAAGGTGGAGGTTACAAATGAGCTTCTTCCCTTCATCACAAAACCATTTAGGTTGGAGAAGACCTCCAAGATGATCAGGTCCAGTCTTTGAGCAAACACCACCATATCAACTAAACCAGAAATCATCAGCCTCCCTCGGAGCTTTTCATTTGTCCTCTTCCTCCTGTGTGGGAGTGAAGGAACCTCCCAGCAGGCTGATTTCTTTAAGCCTCATCACCGATGTCCATCTCTACCTCACCTCTGTGTCCTTGTTGTTTTCTTCTTGCCAACAGGTATTTTGTCACCTTTGCAAACTACGTTGTGGTCCACGGCTTCGAACATGTCACCAAGAGCAAAAGGTCAGTGGGGTGAAAGCCCCTTGTTGGAGGGGCTGGTGGGAACTCAGGGGTGTTGTTGGGGTTCAGCACATGCTGGAGTGAGCAGCACCCACCATGGCACCCCCTGGGACCCCCAGCCACTGCGGAGGGGTTTCATGGGAGCAGAGGATTCCAAAGGGTTTGGCTTGGAAGGAGCCTTAAAGCCCATCCAGTGCCACCCCCTGCCATGGGCAGGGACACCTCCCACCAGCCCAGGGTGCTCCAACCTGGCCTTGGACACTCCCAGGGATGGGGCAGCCACAGCTTCTCTGGGCACCCTGTGCCAGGGCCTGCCCACCCTCCCAGGGAAGAAATTCCTGCTGATATCTCATCCGAACCTCCTCCCTGCCAGTTTGGAGCCATTCCCCTTTCTCCTGTCACTCCATGCTCTTCCAAAGAGACCCTCTCCATCCTCCTTGTGGGTTCCCTTCAGGTACTGGGAGGCTGCAAAAAGAATCCCAGAATGGTTTGGGTTGGAAGGGACCTCAAAGCCCACCCAGTGCCACCCCATGCCATGGGCAGGGCCACCTTCCACTGGCCCAGGTTGCTCCAAACCCTGTCCAACCTGGCCTTGGACACTTCCAGGGATGGGGCAGCCACAAGACGATGTCTTTCCTCTGCAGGACTCTCTCCTTCTCTTTCTAACCACACACACTCCTTCTGGAGGAGAGTGAGTGTGGAAATTTGGAATTTGGGGATGAAGGTGAGGGGTGGGACCTGAGACAGGATGCTGTGGGAATCCGGCAGGAACTCTCCACTGCTTGTCCCAAAGTCTCATGGAAAGAGCAAATGAAAACACAACCATTGAGTATAAGCAAATCCACAACCATCATCTCTTGCTCTTCCATGTCCTTCTCCCCTGTCTCTGAGGGTGAGGTAGCACAGAAAGTTTGGAAGGCAATTGGAAGACAAACTAATTAATGAACCTCGGTCTTAATTGCCCACCCTGCAGTGAGGCCTGGAAGCTCCACAAGACGGTGCTGAAACAATTCCTTGCAGACTTCACCTCCGAGACCTCCATGGCCCTGGCCTTGTACACTGTCCTTCACAAACCCATCCGAGACCATGTCCAGCAGTACATCCTGCTCCTCACCAAGCTCAAGGAGGCCCTCAAAGAGGTAGGAAGATTGGTGGGACGTTGCTTGGCTTGTGGGGCTTTAGGGATGTCTCAGTGGATCCAAAGCAGGACGGAAGGAAAATGATTTCCAGTGGAGAGATGAGGTGGAAATAATGAGTGCCGGTGAAGCACAACCCACCTGAAGGTCTCAAAGTGGCCACTCCAGCATGGGGTGGGCTACTCAATGTGGGGAGAAGCTGCCAAAGGTCAAGTGACTGGCCTAGGGTTGCTCATTTCTGGAGGCTGTCCTGGAAAAGGGGGTTGGAGGGTTAAGTCTCCCGCCTGAATCACGGGATCATTAAGGTTGGAAAAGACCTCCAGGATCATTGAGTACAGCTTTGGACCCAACATCACCATTCCCACTAAACCATGCCATGAAGTGCCACATCCACTTGATTTTGAACTCTTCCAGAGATGGTGACTCCACCACTTCCCTGGGAAACCTGTTCCAATGTTTAACCACTCCTCCAGTGAAGGAATTTTTCCTGATGTCCCACCTGAAACCCCCTTGGCCTGGGGTTGAGTCGTTGCTCAAGCCCTGCCTTCTTTTCCAGGGCTCTGAGAGGGACGTGGTCACCAGTGTCATCAAGGAATATGTGAAGCTGGACTCTTTCATCAGCCAAGTCCTGGATGAAGCCTGTTTTACCAAGGCCTTATGGAAATCCCTCAGCTACAAGTTCACGGTGAGACCTGGACGGAGAAAGGGGAACCTTTCCTGAAGGTCTCACCTTTCTGCGTACCCGCGGAGGAAATTTGTCGTGGATCAGGAATTTGGGGCTTGAAGTCCACAGAGCAGGGCTGGGTGGAAGTGTTGGAGAAGCCTGATGGCCACTGGGTGTTTAAAGTTGAGTTCTGGGTCCAGTTCTGCTGTCACTGTCACGACTCAGATGGGCTCTGCAGGACTCTTGGCTTGAGTTGTGTGGCCTCTCCCAAATCCCGACGCTTCCCAATGGTGTTGGCCCTCCCTCCTGACCTCTGTGCTTCCCTGTGCAGGACATGCTGTGTGTTCCTGAAAGGAGGCTGCTGGAGGACAGCAAAAACCTTCCCATCTCCGCCAGCACCAACCGATCCGACCGGATCCTGCTCTTCGACGACGTCCTCGTGCTCATCCAGGTGGGTCTGCAGCTCTCCAGAGGGACTGGGTGGAATTCAGGCTTGGCTGTTGGGAAAACTTTGTCTCAAATCCAAATTGACCTGTGGTTCGCTCTGGAGAACAAAGGAAAACCCAGCTGGGAAGGAATAGGAGCATCCATGTAACTTCCCTGAGGGAATGTGCACCACAGGCACCTTTTGAGGGATTCAAGCCTGTTCCTGCAGGTGATTTTGGTCCTTACTTATCCAAAGGGGGCCTGATGGCACAATGGTATGATACTGTGTGGGATTAAACAGGATCTTCCGTGCCTGGCTCTGTGAGTGGCACAACAGCAGGTGCTGCCGGTGGCTTTGTGGCTGTTTTGAGTGGTTTTGTGGCTGTTTTGGGTGGCTTTGGGCCTGGGCGTGGGGCAGCCAGGGAGCGGCAATAACACGTGTTCAAAGCTGGTCTGTAGCACGTTCAGCCCAGCTTGGCTTGCTCTGTGATCTCACAGGGCTCTCTTCATGTGCTCCTCTCTCTGCTCCTCTTTAGTCAGGTGCCAGCCCCTCAGGGGTCCAAACACGCTCCTTGAGAGCTTCCAAACCCTTCCAATCCCGGTCCTTTGTGATGACGCAGGGCCTGGGCCTGAGGAAACGGGGTGGTGATTATCTCCTCCAGCTTTCCAGCGGAGATTCCCCGTGATCCTGCTGGGAGCAAGTGCCCCCAGGCTCCCTTTATATCCAGGAGAGAAACATGTGCTGGGTGTGGTTTCCCTGACCTATTTTGGATGCCAGAAGGAGGAGGAGCTGGATCATGTCCTTGACTCCACTGAGGAGGGTGAGAGCACAGGGTGACTGCTACGAGGTGTCTACAGCTCTCATGACCCAACAGTGGGGTCTGCCCAGGTCAAGGTGCACGTGAGACCATATGCCAAGGTCAGTAATATGGGGTTTGTTGGACAGTAAATGAGGGAGAGAGATAGAAAGATAGAGAAGAGAGAGAAGAGAGATCAAGCAGAAGATTGTCACCACCTGAGGCTGCAGGGGTGTCCTGTTGGTCCTCCTTCACCCTGGGCTCCTTGGTGGGGCCCTGGACTCATTTTGGGGGTGCCACCTTTACACAGTCCAACTTTTGGGTGTCCTTGGGGTGGTTGCAGGTGCTGTTCCCTTAACTTGGGGTGATATTTGCACGAGCAGCTGCTTCCCTTCCCACAGTGGGACTCCTGGTCTGGGAATTGGCCCCTTCCTGTCCCCAGTTCGAACCTTCTGTGCTTGCCTCAAGTTGCCCCTGTGAGGGCTAATCTTGTGGCCAGTCCCTTCGGTGGCCCTGGTGGTGTCTGAGGGAGGTCACTGTGCTCTTTGAGTCCTGACAATGTCTCTGCTCATCGACAGGTCCCACCCACTGGGACTGTTGTTGAGGCTTGGGGGCTGTACCTGGGCTGGGATTGGCTCGGGCTGCTGGAAGAGGTCTGCTGGTGGGAATCTGGACATCCCTCCCTTCCCTGTGGTCCCAAATCTGTGAGATACATCAGTGATTAACTCATGGTGACCCCCCCAGAGCTGCTACCTGACCGTGACCAAGCACATCCTCACGCACGGTTCTCTGTGTGGGCAGGACTTCAGCCAGGGGAAGGACATGGACAATCAAACACTGTCTTCACCCAGAGGTTCAACCACTGCAGTGTCTTCTCTCTGGGGTGCTCTTGATCCAAATCGTGACTCCTCAAATGTTGTGCTTGTGGGCCATTTTTGGCTGTGCCACCTGGAGTCCAAATCGTGGGTAGATCATAGAACAGTTTGGGTTGGAAGGGACCTTAAAGGTCATCCTGTTCCACCCCTTGCCATGGGCAGGGACACCTTCCACTAGCCCAGGTTGCTGCAACCTGGCCTTGGAGACTTCCAGGGATGGGACAGCCACAGCTTCTCTGGGAATACTGTGTGTCAGGGATGGTTTTGGAGTGTTGCCATATGATTGGGAAGACAGTCGTGTAGAGGTGTCATCTAAGAAGGTCTGTTGTAGCTGTGACACTTCCATGTGTTACACTGAGAACTTTCTTCCTTCTCCTTCCTTCCTTTTCAGCCTCCAAGGTCTTTTCCATGGTGTGGGATAGCTGTGGGCACCACAAAGGAGAGAATTCTGCCAGTCTTGCTGTGCCGTCCAATGGATTGACAGAGCAGGGGCGAAGTGGGATGGTTACACCAATAACAGGAACATCTCCTCCCTTTTATTCCAGGGAAACAGCTTCCAGAGTTTTGATCTGAAGCTCGTGTGGGTGGATGAAAACTGCGGAGAGAAATCGGCTCCGGGACTGTGAGTGAGAAATTTCCACTTGGAGGTCCGCAAAAAATAACAAAAAATATTCAAGTAGATTGTGAAACTGTGAGAAAATGATTGAGAACGTTGTGCCATCTCCGTTCCAACCAGCACCTTTGGCTCTGGGCTGGGGTTCACTGAGGCCCCTCTGGGGTGGGGGTCACAGCAGCTTGGGCTTTGCTCACCTTTGCTGACAGGTTGGAGTCCCAGAATGATTTAGGTTGGAAAAGCTCTCCAAGGTCTTCAGGCCCACCCTGTGCCCGATGCCCACCTTGTCCCCCAGCCCAGAGCTCTGAGTGCCACGGCCAGTCCTGCCTTGGGCACCTCCAGGGCTGGGCACTCCAAACCTCCCTGGGCAGCCCCTTCCAGTGTTTAACAACCCTCTCCGTGAAAAAATTCTTCCTGATGTCCAACCTGCCCCTCCCCTGGCACAGACCATTGCCTCTCCTCCTGTCACCAGTTGCCAGTCAATAACAAAACGATTTAGGCTCCGGACCTGGAGAACAAAGTTGAGTTGCCCAGTGGAGTATCCCTTCAGAAGGTAAAACCAACTGTAAGAGCACCATTCCAGAGGGGAAAGGAAAGAGCAGGAACTGCTGTTGGTCTGGGAAATGTGTTCTCACAGCCTCTGTCCTGTGTTTGGCCTCCCAGGCACAGGCTGCGCATCACAACCCCGGAGGAAACGTTCTTTCTCTCCGCCAAAGACGCGCAGATGAAGGTCGGTCTTTGTGGCTTCCTCATCTCTTTATTATTTAAAGCAGAATAACCAGCAGGGTGGGGGTTCACTGGGTGGGTTTGGTGCCTTGGCCAAAGGTGGCCAGGGGTGGCTTAGCCAGGTCACACATTGACAGGATCTGCTGAGCTGGGAGGGACCCACAAGGGCCATCGAGCCCAACCCTCAGCCCGGCATGGGGACTGTCCCCAAGGGTCACACCCTGTGCCTGAGGGGATCACCCAAAGGCTCCTGGAGCTCTGGCAGCCTTGGTGATGTCACCACTGCCCTGGGCCGACACAACATCCCACCAACGTGGTCCTGTGCCAAGGCCAATTAGAGAGCCAGGCTCGAATATCATGGAATTGTTCATTCCTGCAGCATCCAACCTGCAGGCCCCGAGGAGGGGACGCTGTGGGGGTTTTGGTGGGAACCCAAGAGTTTGTTGCCGTTTGCCCTGAGGTGTCCCACGCTGGGAGCTGTGACGGCCCCACCACGTGTGCCCCCCGCTGTCCCTGTGTCCCCAGGCCGTGTGGCAGTGGAAGCTGAAGCAGGCTGTGCGCCAGGCGCTGAACGGGAAGCGGGATTTCCCCCTGTGGGGCAGGACGGGCGAGGGCAGCGAGCCCCCTGCCTGCCGCTTCTTCACCTACGTCTTCAGGCTGGAGGGCAAGTTCAGGAGCGCAGCCTACGAGGGCGAGTGGCACTGGGGGAAGCCCCACGGCAAGTAAGGAGCCTTTTTGCCCCCTTCTCCTGAGCAAAACCATGCGAGGGTGGCCCTGCTGTCTCTGTCTTGGGACCCAGTGGATGCACAAGAGGAGGTGTCGAGTCATAGATATGCATGGTGGAAGGGACCTTAAAGATCATCTCATCCCAACCGTGGGCAGGGACACCTCCCACAAGCCCAGGTTGCTCCAGCCTGGCCTTGGACACTTCCAGGGATGGGGAGTCCACAGCCTCTTTGGGCAAGCTGTCAGCACCCTCACAGTAAAAAATTCCTTCCCAGTATTTCACTGAAATAATTAAGGTTGGAAAAGACCCCCAAGGTCATCAAGCACAACCTTCACCCAAATACCACCATGTCCACTAAACCGTATCACCAACTTCCATCCACATCCACTTCCAGGGATGCTGATAATATAATAACATTATTACAGGTGGATGTGATTGATCCGTTCGATGTGAGGGCCTGGAATGCCAGCTCTGGACTGGTGATCTCCTGGGCTGTGCCAGGGTTTCTGGTTCCTGCCTTGGTTGTTCCTAGAGGGAATTCCAGAATTCATGGCAGACTTAGCAAAGCCTGAGTTCTGAAAGGTGCTCTGTTGTGTTGGAGGTGCCTCATTAGTGCTGTTTATTCCTCAACTGTGCCCCTAATGATGTGCTGATCACATTGAGGCTGCTGCATTGGCTGATGCCTCTAATTAGGGTTTAGGCCTGACCTAATGTCAAGATCTCAGCCTGAGGCTTGAAAATCTTACCATCACGATAACGAAAAACCCCAAACCAACCCCCAAAAAACCCTGTAAAAAACCTTTGCTTGTGAATAAGAGAAAAGTTTGATCTTGTGCTATCAAAATCTAAACTTTTATCAAAGGAATTAAAAGAGCTTAAAGACAAAAAGAAGCTCAAATGAATTTCATGGGAACATGAGAACTGTTCATGAAAGCCAAGTTTAGGTGAGCTCTGACAAAAAGGGAAATGGTTAAATGGGCCCAACCAAAAAAACTCCATTTCCAGTAAGCTTAATCCTGAATCTCCTGTGGAAGAGGCTGGGCTGTGTCCTAGACCAGATTAAATGGGTGTTTAGGGCAGGGTGACACCTGAGGCTGCAGCTGCCCATCATCCCCACCTTCCCCAGGACCTGAACTCCTGGCAGGGACCTCAAAACCACCGTGTTGGACACAGATGGCGGACAAACACTTCTTGCTCTGTGTCTTCTTCTCCTTGAGGGTTTGGTAACAGAGATCAATAAGTAGCTCTGCTGCTTCTGCTGAAGTGACTTGATTGAGGCATCCCGGGAAATTTGGGGCAGAATTGAGTGACTTCAGAGTTTTAAAATCCGGGCTTTGGGTTGCTTAATTCCCCTGACTTTCCTTCCCACTCCTGGAATTTCTCTGCTGCTAATGGAAGGTTATGGAGCAGCCAGCCTGGCGTGGATGGCAGGGCCACCTCTGAGGGGGAGGCTGGCATGGCAGAGCACGTGAGCAGAGCTGTGGGAGTGGGAATGAGGGCTTCCAGCAAAAACATCTGGGTTGTCCACTGTCCTGTCCTGGTATTCCAGGTGACCTGCTGTGGGATACTCCCACTCAAAAGTTGCTTAAACCGTCCCCATGGCTGGAGCAGACACAGAAACATGGAATGCCTTGAGCTGGAAAGGACCCTCAAGGATCTTCCATTTCAAGCCCTGGCCCTGCTCAGACACCCCAACAATCCCACCCTGTCCCTGAGAGCATCATCCAAACCCTCCTGGAGCTCTGGCAGCCTTGGGGCCGTGCCCACTGCCCTGGGGAGCCTGTTCAGTGCCCACCACCCTCTGGGGGAAGAGCCTTTCCACGATAACCACTCCAACCCTGCCTTGGCACAGCTCCAGGTGGTCCCTTGTCCTCTTTGGCCTGCTCCGCTTTGCAGGAATTCACCCCAACAAAGCAAAAGGAGATGTGTTTTAAACCCACTTAAAATGACTCTGGCCAGGTCTCTGCAGGAACCCAACAAAGACCCCGTCTGTGTCGGGGGGGTTTGAAACAACAACCCCGGGGAGAGTCAAACAAACATCTCCTGGTTTTGGTGTTGCATCACCTTTGGTTAAACTGACAGAGGGTGGGTTTGTGTTGGATATTGGGAAGGAATTCCTGGCTGGGAGGGTGGGCAGGCCCTGGCACAGGTTGGGCAGAGAAGCTGTGGCTGCCCCATCCCTGGAAGTGTCCAAGGCCAGGTTGGAGCAACCTGGGATAGTGGAAGGTGTCCCTGCCCATGGCACGGGGTGGGAACGAGATGGTCTTTCAGGTCCCTTCCCACCCAACCATCCTGGAACTCTGTTGTCTCTGCCTGGGGAATGTGTGGGGATCTGAGTGTGTCTGGGATGGTGCAAGAGTTACCACAGTGGGGTTGAGTGGGAGACTGGGAGGGAGGGAAATGACTTGGGCCCATCACGTTGATTCTTCCCATCTCACTCTGCACTGTCACCTCCTGTCACCGCTTTCCCAACCCCCCCCCCCAGAACCAGATGCAAAGATGTGACCCCTTCAGGCCACTGCTGGTCTCCTTTGTTTTCCTACTGCCCAGTGAAGGTCTGGGCTCTGCTGTCCTTGTGTTGTCTGCAGGGACGTGCCAGGCTGGAACTCCAGCTTAATGAGCCAGGCTTAATCACTGCAATTAAACCAGGATCACGTGCAAGGGCCTAAAGGGCTGACCCAGCACCTCTCCAAAACTCTTCTGAGATTAGGGAACTTGGAAGTGGATTCTTCCCACTCCTTCCTGAGCATGAAAACATTTATGGTATTAAATCCTCCCAGTGCCAACCGAAGTCCCAGAAGTACATGGAGAGCTTGTGTGTCTGTGCCCTCTGAGGAACTGTTGGATGTTAGCCATGGAATCCCAGGATGGGTGGGACTGGAAGGGACCATAGAGGACATCCAGATCCGCCCCCCTGCTGTGGGCAGGAACACCTTCCGTTAGACTGTGCTGCTCAAGCCCCATCCAGCCTGGCCTAAATGTTCAGACTGTGCCATGTGTGGGTTGTGCCATGTTCCGGCTGTGCCACGGTTGGGTTGTGCCATGTTCCGGCTGTGCCACGGTTGGGTTGTGCCATGTTCCGGCTGTGCCATGTGTGGGCTGTGCCATGTTCCGGCTGTGCCATGTGTGGGCTGTGCCATGTTCCGGCTGTGCCACGGTTGGGTTGTGCCATGTTCCGGCTGTGCCAGGTGTGGGCTGTGCCATGTTCCGGCTGTGCCACGGTTGGGTTGTGCCATGTT
>JAWWEU010000413.1:0-11978 GCA_035583155.1 Acropternis orthonyx | reverse complement strand
ATAGCTACATATATGCTATGCATTTAAATTGATCCCAGGGGTTTTTTTTCTATATTTTTGACATGTAATTATCAAGTTCTTTTCTGCATGTTAGAAGGTAAAACTTTGGAGAAAACAAAAGAAAAAGGAGAAAAATACAAGACCTGATGTCCTAAACTGTTCCTATAATACTGTGACATTTGTTTCATGTGTTTCAAAAACTTTAGAAAACAACGCTTCTTCACATAAGAAATGTTAGTCTCCCAAGTCCTGTGCAACATCACTGTAGAACTTCTGACAGCAGGGATTAACAGTGTCTTGCAGCACTGAAGTTCTAGCTCAACACAACTTCTAGATGTGGGACTTAGAAGCTCTTTGACACAGTCAGCCAGTCTGCTGAACAAGTGCGTAAATATATGGCGAATTTCACTTTCTGAGGTGCCTCCACTGCACTCATTTAGTGCGTATACACGGCATGCCAACATCCTTCGCTGTCCCTTGTGTCACTATCCCTGCTTTCAGGGGGTTCAAAGCACATCCTCAGCTGCCTTGAGGCAGAAATAGAAAAACAATTTCATTCAAAGATGTCTTGATTAATAACTGCTGCATTTAATGTACCAATTAAATGTTTTTATTTTTTTCTGACAGTAACTTGCAGCAAATCTTAATTTTGGTTTTTTTAGTATTTTGTGTTGCCTATTTTTTCTTTCTGTGACATTTGTTTTATGACTTCCACTGCACTTAGAGTTTGGTATTTACCTATACTTTAACAATGTGTTTAATTATCTGTCAATCCTTGTGAGGTAAAATTCCAATAACTTTTTCTTCTCAGTTTGTAAATATATTTTTATTCTACTATGCAAGATGGAGTACTAAATCAAAGCTCCATTCCAGGTCTATAAGCAATGTAATACATAAAATCTGTAAAATACACAATGAAACAACCTCTTTGTTCTCTAAAATGTCTTAAAAGCATTCACTGACATTTAGTCAGGAGACTTATGTCTGATCCCAAACCTTGTGACACAAGAAATCTTTTTTCCACTGGTTTCAAGGTTAATGAATACAAAATTCTTATGACGGTAGTTCCTGAGAATAAAAGGAATGTCAAACAGAAAAAATAAATAATACGGATAACAGTATCTGTTTATAGGTATCATATGCTGCAAAACAAGACACAACAATTCAAACTGTAAGGCACTGGCACTTGTTTCTCTGTGCGGCACCTAAGCATTACATTCACTAGGCTAGTCTGTATTTTTTACAGAGCAACAAGTCATGAACAAACTTCATATTTGGGGGCCTGAAACTCTTTACATTATACTGGATAAAATACAAAAATGTTATTATTCCTGGATGTATTTTAATAGTACTTTAAAAATTAAAAACTGTTTCTCGTCAATAAACACTGAATATACTGGTAGAGGAAACACTTAATCTTAAATGTGTTGAAGAAATAATCTGAGCAGAACCACAAGTTCTTATGTACTTTTCTGCTTTAGATCTAATATTCTGATTTGCATTCAGAATTAAGTGTATTTTCATCATTCTAGGTGCTATTCATTATGTCATTGCATATTGTATATTCTATTGTGAATGAAAATGTTTGTTTGTTAAAAAAGTTTTTATTTGTTTACAATGTGCCACTGTTTCTGTTTGTCTTTTAAATACATGATTTTGTATGTATTTTGTACACTGATGGAAAGCATCGCAAATAAATCTATATATAAAATGGAGTTGAACACCAATAACATCAAATGCAGTTGCTACAAAAATTACCTGTAAAGCTACCATCTTTTTTCACAATTAATAAGACTAAAACTGGGGAAAAAAAATGTTGCATATTAGTTTTTCAGTATTCAGAATTTGGTTTTTATCTGAATTGAAATTAAATCTTAGTGTTTTATCATCGTTTTATGAATTATGTCACCATTACAGAATTATAAGAAAACAGTTATTTTCAGATCAAAAATTAAGCTCTTACCTTTGGAAAGATTAAGCCAACAGAGAAAGACCCTTTTTTTCGATCTAGATGGTTTAATCTGGCAAATAAAAGGACTTGACCCAAGTCTACTGCAAAAGTTCCTTAGCTTCCGGTCTGGAGAATATATTTTGATACCAGATGTTCCAGAACGAGGAATTTCTGACCGATTGGCAATACTGTTACTGCTTTTTAAGTGTTTAAATGGAGTTATTTATTCAGTTGCATTTACATCAGGGAATCTTTCCTCACAGACTCTTGCTCTCTTTCAAATTCTCCCTGTATGAAATATTATTCCACGGGTCTACTCATATCTTCCTTTAGATAATTGTACACTATGAACATAACAATTTGAAATCATCTTCGATAATCCATGAGTTGTTTCATCTGTCCTCTACTAAAAGAATTACTGCTTTAGGCTAAACTAGTATTTAAATTTAAATCTTCTTACTTAGATTCTTCATCTAAATGCTGCAGTTGTATTGTTTACCCTTTTATACTTAATGGAGTTTAAGTGTAATCTCCTAGCACGGTGTGGGGCAGGAGGAGGAATTAAAATGAAGAATCCATAAGAACCAAAAATGCTGAAATCTTCTTTCCAACAGATTTGTTTAGTGGATAATGGTCTTTTCTGAATTATGAAACTGGTGTCTTACTATGTCCCAGCACATCACAAGAGTGCTTCATTTTGTATGAAGTAATGCTGAATAGTTTATGATTCATTAGGCTCTTGGTTATATATAATCAAAAGAAAATGTTATTTTCTGATGCCTCAGAAGTCAAGAGCATCATTTTCAGCTTTTTCTTTTGTGTTTATAATACCATTCTATGTGTGTGTACCCTTTGAATTTTTTTTAGTGAAAAGTAAACTCATAAGAATTTAATATATTTTGCTGCACATTGGGTTGAAACGGGCCAGTTTTGATCAAACGTTAGTTTCACGATACCATCAGAGTGATTCCATAGTTTTGTTTCTGTAGGAATAAATAGGATTAAGATGTTTTCCAATCTATGTGGAGTTTTCATTTGGTTTCTTTTAATAATAGTGTCTTTTCACTATATCAAAAAAGTCTGTTCCAAGTTTTTTTAATGTGTTTTGTTAAATTTGACCAATCCTAATTTTAATTTCCAGTTTTTCTTGACAATGTTTGTGCATGTTTTTTCTGCGTAAGATTTTTGCTTTATTACTTCAAAGTAGGGAAGTTTTCTGGTGGATAAGCTATTCTGTGAGGAGTGTTGCACAAAAAAAAATAAAAAAATCATCAAAGTTATTGGGGAGATGAAAATTAAAATCAATTTCTCTAAGTTTTACAAGTCATAGAGCTGAAACAAAATCTTTACTGAAGCAAGACACTACTAATGCAACTACATTTCAAGTTATAAAAACCAGCTGGTTTAACTCAGGTCTCTGTGATGCCTATGCATGGAATGAACCAGTGCAGAGTGCATCTGTAAATGCTGGCCTGCAGGTATGTAAGAATATGGTAGGTGAGTGCCATATTAGAAGGATTAAATAAATTTTTAAGTGTACTTTTAGATAGTAGAACAATAAAATATAGATTTAATATGTTCTTCGTATGAACCAGAAATGAACAACAAAATTTAAAAAAAATCATAGCTCACATTGATGCAAATTTTATAGATGCAAATTTTATAGATTCAAACTCTATACTGAAGTGAAGTTAGTTCAGATTGCCTAGAGGGTTTTATGTTGCTTTCTTGGGGTTTTATTTGCTTGGCTAGTTGATTCTTTTTTGTTTGTTTTTCTATTTAAAGCAGCATTTCAGTTTTCCCTTGTACTCCAGGCTGTGTTTTTCAGGCAACATCCAGGTCCAAAGCAGGGAATCAGCTAGATCTTGCGTGGTAAGTACTATGACATAATATTATCACTTTCAGTATCTTTAGCCTCAAGTAAATCTTCTTGGAATATGGTATTAATTGCTATTTTTAGGATGAAAGCAAAAGGTATAGATACAGAAAAGGTATTTACATACTACAAATTTCCAAAGAAATTCATCTTCAAGTATTTTCAACACTTCCTCCAGACACACATTGAAAATGTCAGGAAGACAGGCAAACTTTCATATTACAAGGAAAAGAGTTGTTGAATTTATTTTTATCTCATACAGGCTTGTAGATATACCACTGAATTGTGAAAGACATATAGTGGATATGTTATATAATTGGCTATGTGCAAGTGACTGTGTGGGAGGGCAATTGTCTGTCAAAAACAAACATATCTCATATAAATTCTGAAAATATGATAAAAACACATCTTTTTTTTATGAAGTGCAATATTATTGCTTGAGGTTTATAAAAAATTTCCATTAGTTTCAATGAATGAAAAATGACTACACAACTTTCCTTTACCCTATTGAAGTAGGTTCACCTGTCCAAAGTTCAACATTACAATTATTTTTTTTTAAATGTGATGATGATGATACAGTAGCCTTTTTGCTCCTTTTCCAGACAATAGCAAATACTTTTTTTTTCACTGAAGAGGTATTTTCAATTTCAAATATACTTTTAAAAAAAAAGGCGCTTTAAAAATTGAAATAAATAATATACAGAATTATTTTACTTACGCTGTATTTGTTGTTATTTGTATATAAAGAGACATTACCAAGTATAGTACTGAGTCATCTCAGTCATTCTCTAATCTCTCCTTTCCTTTAGATACAACATTTTCCCTTACACAAGGAATGTGGAGAAAAGGTGGTAGTAGAATTATGTTTGTGCTATAAAACAATCCTGCATTTACAAAATCATCCTGATGATACAGCTCTCCTTCAAAAGTAGATGCAAGATGGTGAAGTAACATAGCTCTGCCTGTCTATGCATGACCAAATGCCAGCATTTTTGAAAAGACTTACAGAGACAAAGGGCTTCCAGTTTATGGGTTATTGAAATAACTTCCAAAAATATATGTCAATAGAAAAGGCTGGGCTCTTTAAGTCCCTGCTACAGCCTTTGAATTCATGTGAAAAAATAATGTATCTTCTGAAAAGTTTAAGATATTAGGATACAGCGTAACTCCTACATGTAGTCTGCATGTAGAGTGATATTTCTCCTTCTGCTGGTCCAGAAACTGTGGAAATGGCAATTAGGAGCTCAATCCTCATTGACAATATAACTAGTTGGGACAAATGTCAGCAGTTTAAATATTTTCCATTAGGTTTTTTCATGCCCTCTACAAGAGATATGTAACAGGACAAATTTTTAAGTTACAAGGCAAAAGTTTCCCAACCTTTTGGAACAGTTTTAATAGCATCACCAGGATGGCTTTCTCCCTTTCTTGCACAAAAAATTCTTAAGGAAGGAGGGCTCAGTGAAGATCAGAAGGATACAGAAGCTCCGGAGATTTAATCTTGTTTTCAGTGCTCAAGACACAGGTGTTGAGAAGTGTATTTGAGAAGGGCAGAATAACTGAGAGAACTTAAGCCTAAAGAAAATATTCAGATATCAGTTTTAATTTTTTCATTGGTGCCTTTTGCTACAGTATTTGCACAAAACAAACAGTTTATTTGCACCAAAAAAAAAAAAAAAAAAAAAGGTATACAAGATCAGTATGCTGTGTGTTTAGGAGGGAGTTTATTTATATTTACAGAAGTCTACCTAGTACACTGCTACTTACTACTTGACACAGCATGAGAAGCTCCCCAGTTTAATGGCTCTCAGCACCTTCTTTCACCAATTCTGCTTTCAGGGAGTTGCAAATTATAGTTATGAATGTACAATTGAGGCACACATACATTCTGCTCTTAAGAAGCACAATACAACACGTGTCATCTTAGTGGAATTTGTTTTCTTGAAAATTGGACAGTCAACATGTCATGTTTTGACAACCAGAAACAGTTTTGCAGGGGAATGGCAACCATGAGCATCACTGGAATCCTGAATAGTTTAGCTTTTCATTTCAGGATATCATACTGAGAGCCAGAATGACAACAGATTGCCATGAGAGGGAGTTAATTGTACACCATTGAAAATAATGACTGAAGTCAACAAGAAATGTGTCAAAGAGCTCTTATGATTTATTTGTGATCCAGATTAGGTGGATATAAGGGAAAAATTGTTTCCTAGTGAATGAAATGAGTTCAAACACCAAGTAGATTAAATACTAGACTATAAGCAGTTTCATCCAATTTATTTGTTCGAGAAGACATTCTGGGCAACATACTTTAGCTGAATTTAAAAAAAATATTTATACAATACACAATATCATCAAATTCTTTTTTTTCTTTAAAAAATAATAAAAATTAAACAATCAAACAAACAAAAAAAGAAAACCAAACCACTAGTTCCTTGGCTGAGTAAAAACAGACATGGCCCACTCCTATCCCACCACCTCCAGTGGAAATTTCTAGACTAGAAAGTGACCATGGTCTACTAAAAGCAAAAGTTCTTAAACTGCAGCACACTAGAAAGACATACTAAACAAAAATGGCTGCTCCTCTTATTCTTCTGATCTTGAGTGTAGGCACCGACCCATCCCTGGGTAGTGTTTTGAACTGGAAGGATCTTTGCTCTAGCAGAACACAAGGCAGTCTTATAGTCTTAAACAGAAGAGCTTAATGTTACTCTCTAGACTGCCAGTATGTCTGAAAAGGCAACTATCAGCACCAGTGGATATAGAAATCACGCTTTGTAGGAAGACAGTAGTGTTGGACCCTCTTCTCTGAGTTACCACTGTGTTCAGGTTTGCTTCCAAACTTTTGGAAGGCAGTGTTGTTGCTATAAAGGTACTCTGATCCTGGCCAATGAATTTGCCTAATTTTTAGAAGTCTTGTCCTTGAGAATGTTTTGGAAAAAAAATCAAACAACAGAAATCACAACTAATATTTTTAAAGTTCTTATATATTATGCTTATCTATAGGTGGAATCTGGTTATGGATAGAAGGTAATTCAATATGTTTATCTACACATGAGAGAGGAAAAATTAAAGTAGTTATGCAGATAAAAAAACCAAGGAAATCAAAGAAATATGTGGACTGTAACTTTGCAAACAATAAATCCCTTTCTGCTAAACTAAGGCCTTTTGGTCAGGGAACTGTTTTATAAATGTTCGTAAAACAGCAGTCATATCAACAGTAAAAGTCAATAAATCATTTAATCCTGGAGGAGACATTGGTAAGAAGACATTATCCTTAGTTTTGTCAAAGATCACATTTTACATTGACAACTGTGCAACATAAGCCTCTCCAATGAGCTTTGGTGTTATCTGCAACACTTTTTCCACTAATTAAAAACAAATCTATGTTTTTATACACAAATGTATATAAAAATTTATATAAAAATTTAAGAGTATATAACTGTCAAAAAATTATACAGTGTAATAGAGTACCCCAAAACTTGATCAGAAAGGAAAAAGAAAGACTTTCAGAAGTCCCCTTTTACCTTGATATTCCAGTTATTTTTCAACATTTTTGGGTAGTCTCACAGAAAAGATTGAAAAAAAATTAGGAGCTTTGTGAATGCCACCATCTGTGTTTTCATTGTGATTCTTCAACCATCTCCTACCAGCCTCGTTCATGTTCACAGATTTAGAATGGGATGTTCATAGCATGTATTTTTTCTGGTTAAGAGATATAAGCAAGAAAGGTGTCAGCAGTCAGCCTGTAGAATGATATAATTCCTTAATTCAGATTAATCCATTTCTAATATATGAGATTATGAACCCACTGTTAGAACAGGCGAATTTAGAATCTGTGATCATAATATTCACTTGTGTTTTTCTCCTTAATATCCCAACAAGGCTTAGGAAAAAAACCAAATCAGCTACTGGACATATAAACACATTAAGGGTAGCTGTTTTTAGGCTCTTTGGGGAGAAAAGGCCTCCTAACTCACAGGCTTTTACCGTAGACAGAAATTCAATACCTTTTTTCTAGTTGGAATATTTCTCACCCCAATTCCCCTGACACCTTACCTGACTGGTCATATGTGTAACTAACCCTTACAAATGATGAAAAGATGATATCTTTTTCTTAGACAAGAAGTCTCAGAAGCATCCAATCATCAAAATCGGTTGTCCAAAAAAAATCTTAGATTGATAATCATATCAGAATTGTGTAACAGTGTTTGGTTATTGGCATCCTACAGATACACTGGGTTAAGGATATTTTTCCAATAATAATGGTTTAAACAATTGTGTGAAAAAAGGTGCCTGAGTCATCCTCAATGAAAAACTATTAAAAATTAAATTACTTATACAAACTTTTGAAGAACTTTTTATTTCTGTCTGAGTCTCCCTCTCTTTGACAGACCAAACGTTAGAAATGTCTGGAAAACTGCAGCCATCTTAATTGTTTAATACCCATATAACTTGGAATTATGAAAGGCTGAAATTAATTACAAAACAAATCAATGTTTCAAATAAGAAAACTATTCCAAAGCTATGAATTGTAGTTTTAATTGGGCAAACTATTATCCATGTATAAGTCTACCAATGAGATACTACCTAAATCAAGAACTTTAAAAAGATTTCAAAAAGTATCTCTTGATTTAAATACTTGAAATGTGCTGGGATGTTTCTTAGAAGGGCCACCTGGAGCTTCTTGCAAATTCCCAGTGCCACGTTTGTCCAACAGATCCCAAAAGGCATTCATTACTTATCAGACTTGTCACCAGTGCAGAGCTTTCTCAAGCACTCTCACTTTCCTTTACTACCAGATTTCTTTTTTTAACTACAGATGCATGAGAAGTGACAACAGCATCACAGTTATTCTGTTTTACCATAGTGCAAAGACATTTATTTGCAAAATTGGTATTCTGTCTTGACCATCCAGTTCCAGAGTTCTAACCATATCTGACCTCTGCATTCTGAACACCTCCATGAATAATAACACATGGTACGGTATTTATCATATTTTCAGCTTCATGTACAGGGTTCTTCTGTAAGAGTTGATCTAAGTGTTGTCTCTGCAACACACTTATGCCAGAATAATATGGATTTATTGTTCCTTAACATGATATAAATAATGCATTTAGCTAATGATGCCTCTTTTCTAAGAACTTGATGAGTGACTTGATAATAAATTGCCTAACGCAACCTTTGAAGACACAATACTCATTTATAAATACAATGTACAGTAATTTCCTTAATAAACTTTTTTGTTTACTCACCAGAATTAATACTAGGCATCTAACAGGTCCAATCTACAGACAGCAAGTGTAACTGCAGGTCATATTACATTACTATGAGCTGCCACAGCAGCTGCATAAAGAATAACCACAATGAACAAGAAATTAAAAACCTAGATTCCTCCTGCCAAGTGTCAGTAAGGTTCAGTCTAGACACAAGCAGATGTAGGAGGTCTACAGAAGTGCAAGATGGGTTTATGCATAGACAGATTGCCATAGGGTACAGTTTGCAAGGGAATGGAAGCAGCTAGAAAGTTAGTGGATGCAAAGAGCTTCCTATTTTTTAACAGTAGTAGCTAATGTCATCTTTTATGACCATATGCAAAATTACATCAATTTTAACTGTCCCCTAATTGCCACTTAATGGTCTTAACCCCCACCAAGGTTATACTACTGGAAACTGGTGTTGCTCAGCATAACCTTAGTATTCTTTTAATTTGTGTACAATAAGACAGTACACAGAAGTGGTTTTATAGATTAAATTGCATTCTGTGTCATAGTGTAAATCTCACCTTTTAACAATTATATGGTTTGACTTGGCCAAATGCCAAGTACCAACACAGGTAAGGGAGCCTCCCCTTCCCCCCTCCCTTTACCAGAAAAACTACGAACTCACGATTTCTATAAAAGCAAGTTATATTACACAGGAAGGGGGAAAGGGAAAAAAAATGAGAACAATATATGAAAAGAAATACACAAAAGTAAAAGCTAATAGCAAATTTCTACTACCCAAAGTTCCAGACAAGCCCTACAGTCTCCCACAAATGGCAGAAGCTCTGGCAACAACAGCCATCATCAGCAGAGAGAGAATCCCTCCCAGTCTGATTTTTATATACTGGTTGATGTAATATGGTATGAAATATTTCCTAGGCCAATTTAGGTCAACTGACCCAACTTAACCCATTACAAACAATCAGTAAAAAATGTTAAAAACTAAAGATTCGTATTTCAATTAGAAGAGTTAATAATAAGGATTAATGGTATAAATACATTTCAAGCCAACATGATAGATTGTTTTCATGTGATGAACATTTAGATAAGAAATTATACTGAAATCCAAAAGAAAAATAAACACTCTTCAAGGTTTTTCTTAACTTCTAGTGAGTCTTGTTTGACATGGTTAGAATTAAAACACAATTTTTTGTTTCAAGCTGGATTTCTTCTAATTTTAGAAGCACAAGAGAAATACAATTCTGCTATGTATGAGTTAAATACATGTAACAATTCAAGATGTTTTCCATAAGTGCCTGATTCTGCAGTGATCCAAAGTTTTAGTCAATCATAAATTGCCAAAGTGATTGAAAAATATACCCAAGAATATTAGCAGATGACAATTTTCTCTCTGTTCAAAGTCAAAACCCTCTGTCTTCTTTCTGAAAAGGAAAAAGCCTTTTACATGTCAAAATACAAGCTTATATTTGTTAACACTTGGAAACGTTTCAAATACTTATTTCAACCTAAGCATCCACTTTTTTCTGTTTAAATCCTTATATATACTATTTTAAAAAAACTTCATGGGTGAATTTCCTTGTATGACACACCAACATGTAACCGGATTGTCAATTCAGAAACTGCACTAAATGTTAACAAACACAGTAGATGTACTATAGGGACTAACAAGAAGTAGTTTCTCCATTTCTGTCTCCAGGCTGCCTGCAATTTTGTTGTTGTTGTTGTTACTTATATAAATAGTTTGCAAAAGAAGCAAAATGAGATAATTTTAAACACTTCTGAGCTGTGTCTCATTAACTTGTCCATTAAGGAGAAATGAGAAGAGCGAAAACACTCATTTAGAAAGTTTTTTTATTTGTCTCAGTATTCACATCTTTCGCACTTCAAGCCATAGTAGAGAAGTAATATCTTAAGGACAACTGTTCTTAGGCTCTTGGCTAGGAAATCCTGAATCAAGTAAAAGACAAGAGTCTGGAGTTCTAGCAGCCTAACATCTAAAACTCTTCCTAACCACATTCACAGACATGTGAGGAAGTGGTGACTCACCGATGCTTAAACCCTTTAACTGGATTTATAGTTTTTTACATTTATTGTGACTAACAGCCCTCATCCACACCTGTTCTTATAGCTGTTATACAAAGTGTTAAAAGATACATTTTTTTCATGTTATAGAAATTTTGCAAAAAAAAATCTCCTACATATTTTCTATACTTTTTCCTACTAAATGCCCTGGGACTAAAAAGATCTTCAGAAACAAATTAAAAGCTTTGTGTTTACTCTGGGAAGTTTGCTCATATCTTGTTAAGAGAATACATGAGAAAAAAAAAAAAAACAGAATAATTGACCTGGGTAGCAAAACTCTGAATGTCTGATACAGTAAAGTTTTTTTTATTTTCAGACTGTACAGTAGATTTTTTGAAAAGTTCAAAAGTTGGAATTTTTTTAACTAACATGAATGTTAAATACTATTAAGTTCAAAAGAATGTGTTAATTTTTAAAATATCTCCTCTCATGTTCACTGTTGCATAACTTTTACATATCATTTATAAAGTTTTCTCAGTTTGATCTTCTCGTTTGAGATCCTCATATAATCACTTTGATCCTGTAATATATACTTCCCTATACCAGATCAGATGTGTACAGCACTTACTTGTCCACAATTATGATCCTCTCAAGCTTGTCCTGTTCATATTGTGAATTTAAAATAAATTAATTTAGTAAACCTGCATTTTGTATCCTTGATTTCCTTTCTCAAGGTTGTATTTTTCCTAGAAACTAAAATCAATTTTGTTGGGTGTTTTAGAATCACAAAAGAATGGACTTCCACACCAGACATAAAAGCCTTATAATTTTTAAGTAAGGTATATTAGCCAAACTTACTGGAAAAATGAAACTGTGTCTTTTTTGTACAATGAATGGAACA
>JAWWEU010000412.1:0-11984 GCA_035583155.1 Acropternis orthonyx | reverse complement strand
CTTTTTACTAAACTATAATTCTGACTTGTAATCTGTTTGTGAGTTAGACTCATTCCTCCTGCTGGTTTACCTTTAAATCAGCACAGATGTAATATTCAAGGCACCTCTCCTTGGCATCATGAATTAAAGTGTCCTTACAGGCATCCAATTATAGGAGTAGTTGAATCTTTAATGCTTTTTTTGCTTGCTATAAAAAACTAGTCCTACCTGACTCCCAAGTGAATAAAGCATTTGTAAGCTTGTAAGAAAATATTAAGAAATGCATATTCTGAAAAGGAAGCTGAACTGCCAATGACACCAGTACCAGCTGCTGAGAGACATTACACACCTTTCTTTTAACTTGTGGCATTCTCTTTGCCTGGCTAGACTAGACTCTCTACCAATTAACAAAAGAAATACTTTTTACCAAAAGTCACTGCCCAAATTTCTTTCCTTGCTTCCAGTTATGCAAATAAAATGCAAAACAACTCCATAAAATGAATTCAAACTATTTTTCCTTTCAGTCATTAAAAATAGGATCATAGAGTCATTGTCTACATCTTCTCTCCTTTAATGTTCTTCATTCAGCAACTAAAATCTGAATCCATGAAAGTTTTGCAAACCCAGGGAAATGAAAAGATTTTCTCCGTAATTTTTGGTTTTGATTTTGTTTATGCATGCTTTTCTGAATTAGCAAATTCGTTTTCTCTACATAATAATTCAAATGAGTATGTTCCCCAGAGGAAGTGCATTTATTTCTTTAAGCACACATTTGAATGAGGGAGAAGGAAATGAAAAAAGGAAGGAGATAGATATATCAATCACTGAACAACTTTAAAAAACACTGACTGTGTAATTTCAGACAAATACATTATGTCCTGATTCAGGAATAATAAGAAAAGAGATATGACTTATTATGTGTGAAATAAATCCAGCTTCAGCCCCCTTTTTTTATGCACAGTTCCATTGGAAGGTGAGAAGGATGGAAAGATGTGAGCAAGCCCCTTTAGTGTACTGTGGGATGCAAATGTAAAGCAAGATCCAAACTAAAAAATCTGGTTTATTTCAACAGACTTTATAATAAAGAGTTGTCATTTGTGCACCAAGGACTGGCAGTGAAAAATTAATTTTTGATGCCGTACCATCCTATCATATACAGTCCTATGATATTAAGGTTATTATACCCCAAGAACAAGATCCATTTGGGATGAAATTTAGCTAAACATTTGGGTTATCTGTGAATTTCTTATAGATGGCAGTCATCTCATCTGCACTGGAAAAGGTAAAAGCAATATAATTTCATTACTTGCAAGTGAGCCTTTGCCTGTCACGTGTGCAGAAAATGGCAGCACAAGAATATTATTTTTAAGCTGTTAGATTTTGCTCAAAAAACATATAATGGCTTCACTCTGCATATGAATAACCTAAGAAATGGGTCAGAAGCAGCTAAAGGTTGTATATTTAATTTTGTAGAAATAATGGTGGTTTTATTATTACCAATCACAAATGTTATCACATCTGTAAAGTCATTATTTAGCTGTTCAGTGACTAAGAAGCACTTTCAATTAAAACCACCTGGTCTCTTTTCTTAGTGACATAATGGAATTAAAAGAGCTAATTTTGGGGCTTATTTTGTGTGTATCAGTTAATTTTATTAAGAGTGCATGACAATTTCTGCTGCTGCCCCAAGCCTTAATATAATTGTAGATTTTAATAAAGTTTTCTAGTCTTTTTGCATTTGAAAAACAGCTTGTAACGCTTGTACCACATACTTAGTTAACCTCTGTGTCACATTTTGAAGCTTGCTTCTGTGCTAAGGGAGAAATATTAAATTGCATCCAGATAGCTACCAGAACATGCTATAGTCAAAATATGATATTGTTTAGTCGCAGTATAAAGAAGAGTTAAAGGTGCTAGAAAAACTCCAAATGGAAGACTTACTGTAAAGAAGATGAGGGTAAATGCAGAAAGGGTGGTCTTAAGACCTCCGACTCAATTCAAGAAGAGGTGTGTCAGGGGGGTGGTTTGTAGGATGGGCAAATTAAAGATTGGATGTGTTTCCTAGATAGGATAATTAGGTAGGGTCATAAATTTGTAGAATTCAGTATGCTGGGGCATGCTCGTCATTGTACTTTGATTGCTAAAAGCTTTTTGCTGAACTTTTAGTAAAGGAACTTTTCTGCCTTCCCCTGTCTCAGAAACTTTTTCCTCGATTTTAGGCAACACTGCCTTGGAAATGATAGTTGGTTTGCTTGGGGTGACCTTAAAGATCATCTAGGTATAGTAATAGTTAAGTTTAATGACAATAATAAAAAACCCAGGACATTAATAATAATAAAGTCAGTAAAGGTAATAGAAAATTACAGCCAAAATGTAAATCTCATATTTGCTTGGCTTACATTTAGGAACGTAAATTAGAAATCTGACTAACTGGAGGTAAATTCTCCCTGCCCAAATTCACATTGAATTTTTGAGTTAGTTGGTATTTGGATTTTAAATTCTGCCACTCGTATTAGAAAAACAGAAAAATACTCACCCAGGAAATCCTGTTCTGTCTTGAATGCCCCATGGTGAAAAATCACAGAATCACAGAATATGCTGAATTGGAAGGGACCCACAAGGATTATCGATGTCCAGCTCTTAGCTCTGCACAGGACCGTCCCCAAGAACCACACCATGTTCCTGAGAGTATTGTCCAAACACTTCATGAACTCTGACAGGCTTGGTGCTGTGATCACTGCCCTGCAGAGTCTGTTCCAATACCCAACCACCTTCTGGCTGAAGAATTTTTTTTGCAATATCTAACATAAATCTCTTCTGAATCATCCGTGTTTAAGACAGAGGCAAATAAAGCGTTAAACACCTTTGCCTGTCCCTGTTTGTGAGATGACCATCCTCATCCTGTAACAGGGCAGTGATATTTCTATACTGCTATTGCCATTAATATATTTAAAAAAAACCCCTCTTATTACTGTCTCCCACCTTTCTGCCACCTTCAATTTCTGTGGAGCTTTGGCCACACAGATTTTCTCCCTACAGCAGCAAGCAGCATCTCTGTATGTCACTTGACCTTGCTTCCACTGGGCATACACCTTCCTTTTTTGCCTTATTTCAAAGAGAAGATCCCTGCTCTGCCAAGCCACCTTCTGCCTCCCCTGCTTGACTTTTGACATTTGGGAATTTTCTGCTCCTGTGCCCTTAGGAGGTGATGTTTGGAAAGTGACCAACACTGATGAAACCCAGCATCTGCAAAAACATTTTCCCAAGGGACTTTATTTGTTAATTCTCTGAGCAGCCTGAATTCTGCTCTCCTCATGTCCAGAGCTGAGGTTTTCCTGGCACTTCTCCTCCTATCAACAGAGATTTTTAAACTTGATCACTTGGTTGCTGTGGCCAAGACAGCCACCAATCTCCACTTCACTCATGAGATCCACTCTGCTGACAAGCAGCAGATCAAGGAGGGCATCTTTCCAAGTTGGCTCCCTTAAGACCTGCTCCATAAAGTTGTCATCCAGGATTTTTAGGAGTCTTCTGGATGGGTTGTACTAGGTATTTGATGCTACCAGTTAACTTTTGGCAAGTTGAAGTCCCCCACAAGGACAAGGGCAGTTGACTTGGAAGTCTCCCTTAGTTCCTCAGAGAATAATTCATCATCATCATCATCCTGGCCAGGAGATCTAGAGCAGACTCCCAGGATGACATCTGTATTATTTTTTTTGCCCTCTGATTCTTACCCAGAGGCTCTCAACTGTGCCATTGTCAGCTGTGAGCTCCATACATTCAAACTTCTATTACATACACTGCCACACTTCTACCTCTTCAGCCCTGCCTATAGCCTGCAGCTGTCCAACGGAGCACTACAGTCATAGGGCTCATCCCATCAGGTTTCACTTATGCCAGTGATGTCAAATCTCTGGGACTGGGCTAAAGCTTCGAGCTCCTCTTTTTTTTTTCCTCATGTTGCATGCATTAGTGTAAAAACATTTCAGGTGTGGTACATTGTAGCCAACACCTCATGAAGCAAATTGAGGGATCCCATGAGAGCTCATTTCTTCAAGTTTTGGCACACCATTCCGTCGCTCATCACTGGCGGGACTAGTTTTGTCCCTTTCCCCCTTTCAGGCTAGTTTAAATCTCTGTCAATGAGCTGTGTGAATCCCATCAGGTGTCAACAGACCAGATATTGAGTAGATCATCCCGTGGTCAAAAAAGCCAAAGTTTTTCTGCTTACACCAACCTTGGAGCCATGCATTGACCTGATGGATCTGCCTATGCCTATCAATATTATTTCTTGTTACTGGAAGGATCAAGGATATCACTACCTGTGCTCCTGATCCCTCTGCCAAACATCCCAGGGCCCCGAAATCTCTTTTGATTGCCCTTGGACTTCTCTTTGGTATTTTATTGCTGCCAGTTTGAATAACCAGTAGTGGATAGTAATCACAGAGCCTTGCTAGACTGGAGAGTTTTCTAGTAATGTCTCTTGCCAAGTCCTTGGGAGACAGCAGACTTCCCTGAGAGCTGGGTCTGGTATGCATATCACACCCTCTGTTCCCCTTAGAAGGGAGTCTCCTATTACAAATAACCCTTCTTTTCCTCTTAACAGAGAAGGCCTTGATATGGGTTACAGGTAGTGTTTTAGGAGGCCCCTCTATCCCAGATGGGACCTTCGCCCACCTTATCAATTGTCTGGCCTTCTATTTCCAGAGATTCATACTTGCAGAAGGTTACCAGTTCTACTTGTCAAATTCTGAGAAGGAGGAGGAACCTTCCTCCTGATACGTGCAGTGACCACCTTTCAGCCTTCATCTTTAACAGACCCTTGACTAACAGTCCCTTGACTAATTACCCTGTAGGGTTCTGTCTCTACCTGTTTCCTCCACTACAGTGGAGGTTCGAGAGTCCTGAGAGTCTTGAGACTGCATTGCCTCTGAAAATAACTAGTCAATCTTTCCCTCGTTCACTTGAATACTACACAGCCTGTTCACTTCTCCTTGCAGCTCCTTCACCTGGTGACACAGCCCTTCAACCACAACACACCTTCTGCAAAAGAACTGTTGTCAGCTTCAGCCTCCTGAAGAGGGATCAAGCATTCCTGGCAACCTGTGACCTGGAGACCAGTATCTTCCATCAGCAGGTCTGTCTGTCCAGAGGCCTTTAACATGGCTGGTTCAGTGATTACTGCAGCTACAGGGGACTGAGGTTTACAATGTGTTAACACCATAACTGAGGAAGCTTAAACTAGTACATTAATAAGACTGGGGCTGACGCTTTATCTGACCCATATTCCTCAGGACTGTGAACTCCACCAATGCATGATAATTGCCGTCCAGTCTGCCTCTAATCTTGATGTCCCCAATTAGCTCACTTGTATTGGTGACCAACAGATCCAGTAACACATTCCCTCTGGTAAGGCTGTATATTGCCTGGGTCAGGAATTTATCTTGTGTACATTCCAGGAGTCTCCTTGATTGCCTACAGCTCACTGTGTTACTTTTCTAACAGATTTTGGGGTGATTGAAGCCCCCTAGCAGGATGAGAGCCTATGAGCATGATGCCTCCTGTAACTGGAGCAAGAAGGCTTTGTCAATAGGATCCCCTTGATCAGGTGGTCTGTAGTAGACTCCAACAAAACATTCCTTTTGTTGCCTTGGTCTCTTCTCCTCCACAGGCTTTTGACTTGTTCATGGCTGTTCTTCAAAGACAGCTCTACATCTCAATCCACCTCTTGATGTAGAGGGCAACCCCTACACCTCTACTTTCTCCCCTGTCTCTTTTGAACAGGCTGTAGCCATCAATAGTAACACTCCAATCACAAGATTCATCCCACCAACTTTCAGTAATGGCAACAAGGTCATAACTTTCTCGCAGCATAGGGGTTTCTGACTCGTCCTGTTTGTTGCCTATGCTGCATGCATTGGTGTAAAGCCACCTCAAGTGGGCTGTTGGCCATGTTGCCTTCCTAGAAAAAGACCCCTTTTCACAAGGAAAAAAAAAGGGACAGAAATGCCAATATTTCTTATTCCACCTGTATTAATATAGTTTTAATTGGCTGTCAGTGTCCCCAGAATATCAATGCTTTTTAAAGCCCAAAACAGTCTGTCCATGTCTCACCTCAAGAGACCCTTTGCTAGACAGATTCACTGTGATGGACAGGACTGTTGATACCCTGTTATGGGGATTGCACTTAATAGCAAGGGAGAACTTTCTCCATAAAGTTCTCCTACAAGTTATGAGCCTGCCAGCACCAGAAACTAACTGGACTAACTCTAGCAGTTCATGAAATAACTTTTATTAATACAAGTATCTGACAAACTATTATAGGGTTTGCGTTGCTGGTGATAACATTTAACTGCATGATTGTACTTAACTGATAAACCCAAACCCAAAAACCAGAAACACACTGTACAAAACAGCACAGCTACTTAAGCCTCAATACAACACTCAAGCAACCTCCCTTCACAACAGACAAACTGGCAAAGACTAGAGCAAAATCTAAACACACTCATTAACACAAAACAAAAAAGAAAGAATACAGCTGCTTCCCACTAACACACATGACAACTCACTGAGGCCCCACACATCTTAAAGCAAAAGCACAAGCAATGAGTCAGCAATAAAGTTCCATGTAGGGTAACAAAAATAAAGAATATAAAGTAAGGTATATATCCGGTAAGCTACAAGGTGTAGGGCAATATAAAAATAATATCAAAATAGCAAAGTGCAATTAGTAAATAAGGTATTTATGGTGAAAGAAGGTAATCTATAAGGTATAAGGCCTTATAGGTATAAGGTGTAAGGCATAAGGTAAGAAAAGCAGAGTAAATTATTGCTCACCCCTACAGTGTCCAGAGAGGTGGGAGGAGAACGAGCAGCTTGTTAGTTACCCCACAGAGATGATAGAACTTCTCCCCCAATTTTTGCTCATGTCCAATCTCTTTTTATACCTTTTCTCCTCTTAGGCAGTTTGAGTGACTATAGTCAATTTCTGGGGTGCTAGACAGATGACACAGGCCTGAGAATAGGTTTCCTGTGTTGCCTTAAGATGTTGCAAAGAAAGGCCATGCTATCTCCATAACAATCCATTTTTTGTTAATCCTATTGGTCTGTTGCTGGGGAGTCTCCATAGATTTCTGGGACCGTGCCCCCAGGTGCAGAGGTGTGCCCCTTCACCAATCAGGGGTCATCAGGGCCTTAAATTGGTCTATCACCCTACACCCTCTTATTTCCTTTGAGGTAATTTTTTTGCATTTCCCTGTTGGCTTTTATTACCTTAGGAGTCCCCACTTCATCTCCATAAGACTTCAAGTGCCTTCCAGTGTGGCTAGCACACTTCAAAGTCATGAGGGTATAGATGCAGTTCAGCTGGGCTATCTATTTTAACCCCAACATTTTCTTGCCTCCCCTAGGTTAATTTCTAGCAAGCCTGGTCTTATCAACTTCCCCCTTTAGACCTAGTTTAAAACCTTCTCAATCAGCCCTGCCAACTCACATGTGAGAATCCTTTTTCCCCTTTTAGCCAGGTTAACCCTACCTATGTCCATCAGGTCTGGTGCCATATAAACCACCCCATAATAAGACCCTGAAATTTCACTGATGGACCAGTCTCAGACACATGTTGATCATGTGGGTTCTCCTGTTCCTTTCAGCATTCTTTCCTGCTACCGAAGGAATTGAGGAAAACACCACCTGTGCTCCTGTTCCTTCAACCAGTGCTCTGAAGTAGTATTTTTATTACCCTAGCACTTCTCTCTTCAACCTTGTTGCTACCAACCTGGACAGCAAACAGTGTGTAATAATAAGAGGGCTGAGTCTTCTGGTAATATCCCTTCCTTGGGCCCCAGGAAGGCAGAGAACTGGGATGGGTCCAGATGGCACATGGGACCCTCAGTTCCCCTCAGAAGGCAGTCACTTGCTACAACTATCCTTCTTTCTTTTTGAACACCCATAATCATGATCTGTGTGACTGACTGACCTGTTGGGGGTAACCCCTGAGAGACCTTCTTCTGCACTATCATCTGCCTGATGCTTCAGTTCCAGAGTTTCACATCTATTCTGTAAGGGCACTTGGGAAGGTGACTGGGAGGGTACTCTCCTACCTCCCCAAGCAGAGACCTGTTTCTATTCCTCCTCATCTTTTAGACACCTTCCTTCTGTCTTACGACAAGAGCACTGGGGCTCCTCCAACTCTTGCCAAGCTTCCATCCACTGCATTTCTCTCAGGGATGGAAGAGTGTGACCAGTCTCTTTCACACTCCCTGATATTCCTCAACCTGTTCAAACTGAGATTTTTTCTTATAGAAACCTTATACACAGACTCATATATAGAAAAAAGAATTGTTAAAATACATAAAATAGAAGACACAGAAATAAAATAGGTATTTCTAGCTATTATTAACTGTTTTGAGATTTTCCCAGAAATTTGCCCATTTCTGGAGCTTCCTTTTAAGAAATGAAATTTGAGGGGTTTGTTTAAACAAGTAAAGAAATAGTGCTAATGGTTCATATGGTTCTACAATGTGTTTTAATCAGAAGATTTGACTCAAAAAATGAAAGCAAACTATTTTAACCCCTATTGATATTTTCACATCATAGAAAGCAGTATCTTATATCACTTGTACTGAAGTACTTAGAGAAGTAAGACACCTTTCCCAAAGCTACAAGGTCAGATAGAGACACAGAACTTAGTGTTCTGAGTGTCAGTGAGAGCCTCCTCCTATTTATACCGATAGAAATTCTTGTTTAAATATAAAAGTCAGTCTTTCTGACCACTTTGTAACACATGCATCTGATCTGGATTGCCACTGTAAGTTTTGACAAAGCAGTATCTGATTAAGGATGAAATTTCACTCCAGAATTTTCAATTTACATACACATGTATGTATATGCATATTTACATATAGTTTTATGTGTATGTATGCTTGCAAATACATACGCACATAGATACAAATGGATGAGAGATTAATTCAGAGAAGTCTGTTATGCAAAAGATGAAATAAATGTTTAAAGTTTGAAATAAACTCACATCATCTCATTTTCTTACAAAGAGAGTATTTCTGGATTGCGCTTAAACTGGAAATTAAATTGCTTTTAACAGCCAGCCTTTGGACTATCTAACAAAAAAGCATTCTGCATCTTTATGGATTTTTGCAAAGAGAAGGATGTAGGCCATGACCTGGTGTCCTAGTTACAGAGGCTGGGACCAGTTTATATCATGCAGATATAACCAAAACTGTATTCTACACTCTCTATGTCATTTCTGATGAACTGTTAATAATGGATCATTTGCATCAGCAGACCAGGGCACATCTGACCCCTCAGGGTACAAGTTGGGTGTTAAAGAACTCTGCAAGGCAGGGGAGTGTTTTTTTGTCTTCACACCAGTGACTCAGCTGTGATAACTCCTTTACACCCAGCCTGAGGGGTCATCTCTGCCAATGGGCAGCTACAATGACCTAGCCCATCAAAGATTCCAAAAATATCTCATGACTCACAGAGTTAAATCACCCACTGTGAAAATCCTCGCCCTGGGGGAGGTACTGGGCACTCCCACCTGAATCTGAGCATAAGATAATCTTTGGAGTTTGGGACTTCTAGTACCACTCATCGGATCCAGAGGAGGACCAGAACCTCAACAGGACTGCAACTGCCACTCTCAACAAGACTGCGATCATTACTTTGACAGAACTGAGACCATCATCCTCACCAACAAGTTTCCTTTCACTTTGCACCCAGAGGGACCATGTGGCACTCAGCACAGGGGCTAATGAACACTTTTCTGTTCCTGTCGCAGGGTGCTGGGTTATACATCTGCCTTTGTGGGTTAAAACCAATTTTCTCTGTATCATTGTTTTTATTGCAATCTTTTTAGTAAATTGTAACTCTGACTTGTAATCTCTTGGTTGGGTTCATTTCTTCTGTCCATTTACTTTTAAACCAGCACACCTGGTTGCCAGGGAACTGCAGGGAATTATGAAACATCTTCTTAGTATGTTCTTCCCTGTGGTACCATGAGTCCACACTGCCAAAGAGACAAAGTGACATGGTTCCCTCCCAAGACAAAAGTGGTTTAGAGTATTCTAGAGAGACCAAAAAAGTGTGACTGTGACTTAAATTGTATAAACTGAAGTTCCCTCATGACCAGCTCTTTATAATGTTGAGTAACCACAAATCGAAGGAAGTAACACAGTCTGTTTGGCTTCATCTGATCATAGGATGTTGAACTACTCACTCTCACAGCTGGAATGAAGAATGACCATTCATTGAAGAAAATATACACACCTTTGTTAGTGACAAGCAATGTGAATGCTTGGAAGCGTTATGGTAAATTGTTGCGGTTTTTTCCTTTTCAAAATCCTTGGGTTCTACCACACAAATTCTTACACATTCCGATCTCCTCTCTAAAATACTACTTTCCTCCCCACATATAAATTGAGGTTTCCTATCAAACTGAAAAGGTATGTTTTTGAGCTGTAGTTCTCTGAGATACAACTGTCAAGGACAGATTTCACTTTGGATGTGTACCAATCTCTCAGTAAAATTTAGCATCTTCAGAGTAGCAACACTTTTTAAGCCATACCTACAAAATACAGCAGATCCACCTACACCATTTACAGATAAAAATCAATTTATCCCTCATAATTTTTCTTGATTCTGTATCATTACATAGATTATCCTAATAATACCAGGTATGAAGATATGCAGGTATGCCCTCACTCATCACCTTCACAAAGTGGTTAATCACACTGAAGACAAGTGGCAATAAATGTCCAATTTCAAAGTGTACAAGAAATCCTCTGACTAAACATAATCAATGTTTACATGTTTAGTAAAAGCAAGAGGATTAATTCTCCCAATCAACATGGCTTTATTCAGTTCTGTCTCACCTGATCTTCACTGTCATCTAGGAAAAGGGACATACAAAAGGTGAAAGCATACATGCATCCATCCATACCTCAGATTATGATCCCAAGGCTGGAGGAAAGCTTCTAACAATAAACCATTTGGAGAAAACACAAACCAAAAAATAACCTCACAACAACCCATCCATTCCAGTATTTTTTGTTGTTTTTCTAACAGTAAACAGATTTCTTACATTAATTGTCTGATGGTGATACACCAAATAAATTATGTATATTCCCAGAGAACAGAGGGCTACTCAACCATTCACTTGTTTCATGTAAATTAAATAAATAAATAAAATAATAATATTAAAAAAATAAAAAGCAAGCTAGTTTGCTGTTTATTTATAAGGTAGAGTTTTTTCATGTTGTGAACACCAACCCTAAGCCAACCCTTGGCACAGCAGCAATAAACAATTATAGCAAAAGCAGATATGCTGTCAGGATTGCTGAATGTTTTAGAAAGTTCAAATAAATGCCAGGTAGGACAGCTTACCTCATTCCTCTGGGACACGTACATGGGGATCCATGTCCCTTCTTGACAGATGACTGAAACAGTTTCAGTGACCTTTTAAGTTAAGGTATGTCATATGCAAAGAAATGTTATGTTTGACATCACTAGAAATTAATACCAGCTATAGATATTACAAGATCACAAATCTCTTGCTCACTGAAAATTCTGTAATACAGATTTTCTTCAGCAAGGTTTAGGGTCAGAAAAAGCTACATCTCTTTTCTGATTAATTTTGTGGCCATGATTTCACTTCTTTTGACCCTTAACATGGATAGTATTTTCTTCAACAGTAGTGTGACTTGGTTGAGCAGTACTGTGTTCTCATTCAGTCAGCTCGTGAGTTTCTTTGCTTTTTAAAATTTTACTTTCTCAAGGCAGGGAAATCTACCATTCTGCACCTTTGAGTAGAGCACCATATGCAAAGTGAAGGTAATTACCATGATAAAAAGCACAATCTGGTCTCTGCTGGGTAGCCTCCCCCTTGGGGGTGAAAACCTTGCCTCAGAAAAGCACTTGGTGCCTTCACAAGTTGTCAAGTGTTCTGAGTCATTAACCATTAACAGTCCAGTCTCTCACAGGAGCAGGGGGGT
>JAWWEU010000411.1:0-11999 GCA_035583155.1 Acropternis orthonyx | reverse complement strand
TGCCATGGGCAGGGACACCTCCCACCAGCCCAGGTTGCTCCAAGCCCCATCCAACCTGGCCTTGGACACTTCCAGGGTTGGGGCAGCCACAGTTGCTCTGGGCAACCTGTGCCAGGGCCTCATCTTTCCAACACCTTTTTTGCTGTTGGTACACAGTGTGTGATAAGTGGGGTTTAATGTATTTACTCAATCCCTTGAACAAACTTTACTTCCCACAGGAGTAAAAACATCATAACAAAAGTTGGGCAAACAGGCTTTGTGCTGGGACTGGCAGGTTTTCCTGCCATGGGAGGTGTCCATCCTGCTCCTGCCCTTCCTCACTTGTCAGCTCCATCCTGACACCCCCTCCTGTGTGCGGCTCACCCCTGGCTTGGGGGGCATTCCAGCCCCTGAATTCCAGCCCCAGCAGTGGGATGCACACACAAAGTGCACCCAATCTGCACTTGAAATACACCTTATTTTAAACACTTGATCTAAACAAGGGTCTGTGTGGGCCCTTTGCCTGTTCACCTTTTGGCAGAGCAAGCACACAAGTGTGTTAAGATTGCATAATAAGCTTGAAAAGCTTATTAACTAATGCAGGTGAAGACCTTTAAAGCTGAAAATTAAGTACATGACATTGCTTTCATTTGTTTAGCTTCCCTCTTCCCCACCATAACAAATTAAGCAGCATGCAGGGCTTCAATTTGATGACTTTACGTATATAAATTAATAAACAGCTTTGGTATTACTGCCTAACCTTTGGGCTCATCTACAGCCTAAGTCAACAAACATGACTGCTGCTCTGCTCTGTGATCCAGCACAACACATCACTGCTCAGAGTGTAATGAGTGTTATTATGACCTTGCTTAAATATTTCCTGAAGAAATTTGATCTGCTTCCACAGCAGCAAATCCATCTGCAGCCAGACACTGCTTCTGAATGGATATACTGCATTAGCAAAATTATTGTAAGGCATGATTAATAGTCTCGTGACAAAGTTACATGTGGAGGGGGAAGAGACATGCAGCATTCATGGGTTTGCCTTTAGAATTAGAAAGTTTATAGGAAAAAAAAGGAGAATACAAACTCAAAGGGCTTTGATTAAAACAAAAAGACACCAAAACAAGCAATCTGCATGTGAATGAATGAAGTGCCAGGGCAGCCTCTGTGCTCAGGGACAAAAGAACAAGAAATTGAAAACACAGCTCGCCATTAAAAACAAACCCACGTCAGGCAGCTTGTGTTCACCCCGCCATCGATTCCAGAGCAGTGCTTTAACTTAGTGGTCCTTGACGAACACTTGCAAAATCTCAATCTTAATTACAAATATTGCAGATCCCTTAAAATACTTTGGAAGTAAAATGCCAGAGGCAGCTTTCTATGAAATTGCTATATATAACCCGAGTGCTGGAGGATACTGCCTGCACTCCTCCAGCATCGCCCTGCTACAAGGCAAAATTCATCCCTGAAAAAGCAGGTTAGCAGGAATCCCACCTGCTTCAGTGCACGGAACAGGCAAGGAAAAGCAAATGGCTCTTAAGGAAGGAATATTTCGCTTACCCAAGTCAGCTCAAACAAAGCAACTCCTGTTGGCCGCCGCTCCCGCCGTCTGCGGGGATTATATCCCGCTCAGGGGCTCATCGGGAGGAGGAGGAGGAGGAGGAGGAGAGGATGGATCTGGCGAGATGGTAACCAGGCAGCACCTCACAGAGAGTAAATCACCACGAGCACGAGCTGGTGGGTGCAGGAGCAGCAGCAGCAGCAGGACCTGGGAACCCCAGCGCTTCCCAACAGGAATCACTCCGGCTGCCTCCTGGAGAAATGGTGCAGCAGCAGCAGCTCCTCACCAGTGCCCAGCCTGGTATTGAGATATCCCCAGGGTGCAATGCAAATATGATTTGCCTTAATCAAACAAATGGTTTATTGGTATTTAAAAAGCGCCCCTGTTTTCCTTGGTGTGAAGTTGGGAGTTCCGGGATGGAGCGGGACACGCTTTCCCACCGGGATGCTCCAGCTCCGGGAAAGTGATGCTCCTCACCGGTTTGAAATGGCACAAACCCACAGAGAAAAATCATCACAACAGAGGTTAATCTCCATCCCCAGAGTTTTGGGCTATTTTAACCCACACAATGGCTCTATTTTGACTTTCAAACCCTCCCTGTGTGTGCCTTCTCAAGCACGGCACATATGATTATAGGAAATATTAACAATTCTTTGAATCTCTTCTATAGTGTAGGATTTTTAGAGCTGGCAATAACAACTTTACTGACTGCTTTCTCAGTTGATTTACACTGCCATCTAGAATAATGCATGAAAAAAGTCCATGACTGTGAAGTTTAGTTTTATATCAGGAATAAATCAGCTCCGAGGCAATACTAGAAAATCACATTCTTTTTCTTAATATGTTTTGCTTCAGTATCGTAGTTCCAAGGCAAAGGCTGTTTGATATTCCTTTCTTTTTTTGGTCAGGCTCCAATTCTGTGAACTCCACAGTGTCAGGGACACCCATGTCAATCCATTCTATGATTTTGGAACAGGCTGCCCAGGGAAGTGGTGGATTCTCCATCCCTGCAAGGAGATGTTGCATTTAGTGCTGTAGTTTAGTTGACAAGGTGATGTTCTGTCAAAAGTTGTACTTGATGATCTTGGAGGTCTTTTCCAACCTTTATGATTTTGGATTTTCTTATTGATTTATTTTGCTTTCCCACAGGCTGCCAGCACTCGTACCCTAACTAGAAATTTAACAGCCACAGTTTAGTCTTGTGTTGTGAGATAACCCAGAAAGGACATCCTGGACCAGGGAGGGGTTTTTAGGACAGATTCAGCTGAAGGAACCAACATTCCCACAGCAGAGCCGGTTGCTGCCACAGGCCCTGGTGAGGTGGCTGGGAGATGTGCTTGGGGAAGGCAGAGGAGGGAAGCAACAAGTCCTTTACTGAAATGGGTTCATTATGGTCTAATTCCAAACAGAGTGCCAATAAGGAGCACAAGCTGGCACGGATACACGAACTTCCATCCTCCCTGTGGCGCCGTGTCTGACCCCAGGTCCTGTTTGCTTTTCAAGGGGCAGCACTTGCTGGCCTTGGAAGGGGCACTGAGCCAGCCTGGGTTCACTGTGGGGTGACTGAGTGGAAATGAGATGAAAAATGACATGATTTGTGATCCTGTGGTTGCTTTGGAGAAGTTTAAGGCAGAGATAATGAGAACAAAAGGAAAGCATTGACTTCTCTCCAGTCCTTGGAGCTGAGTTGTGTTGAAGAGGAGGCGGCTGTGACAAACAGCAGTGGGTGCCCATGTCTTGTCTTGCTCTTGTAGAACCTGCTGTAAACATGTTATAAATCTTACAGAAAGAGCACAACTGCAGCAGGGCAGTGCTGGGGGTGACTGGCACTTAGAGTAGGAAGGCACTTGCCTGGAAAAAAAATAGGAAGGAGAGCAGAGCTCTTCAGCATGAGAGAACTGCAACATCCCCCACCTCACCAGAGTTCAGTTTGGGCTTCAGAGACACGCTGAGAAAAACACCAACAACAAGCAGGAGCAAGAGGGAAAGGCTCCCTTGTGTGCTTTGCTGGGGGAAGAATCCATGGAGATGGTGGCTCTTGACCTTGCCTGGATGGAGATCTGGGACAGCAGGCAATTCAGTTCAGGGACATGTGCTGAGCTCTCCATGGGCTCGAGTTAAAATAGCAGTTATTAACCAAAGGTACTCAGAGCAAGCAGCAATCCAGTTTTTACAGGCATGAATCACAGTGAGGAGGTGTGACGGAAACAACAGCACAATGGGCAAATCACAGCAAACTGTTGGCAGAGGTGTTTAGAAGGTGCTGTTATCCCCATCCTTGGGGAGAAGGAAGCTGGAACACTTCTGGGAGGTTTGGCAAAGAATGGGAGAAAAAAATATCCCCTGAATGCTATAAAAATGATGGAGAGTGACTTTTTATATAGGCAGCTAATGATAGGACAAGGTAGAATGGTTTTAAACTAAAAGAGGGGAGATTTAGTTTAGCTGTTGGGAGGAAATTCCTCCCTGTGAGGGTGGGCAGGCCCTGGCACAGGCTGCCCAGAGAAGCTGTGGCTGCCCCATCCCTGGGAGTGTCCAAGGCCAGGTTGGACGGGGCTTGGAGCAACTTGGGCTGGTGAAAGGTGAAAGCCCATGGAAAAGGGATCAGAAATAGATGAGCTTTATTATCCCTTCTGACCCAAACCACTCTGGGATTCTGTGCTTGTCAGTGAGAGGGCTAACAGGAGGAAAAAGGAGGGGGTTTTTAAGCAGAGAAGTTTTGAGACGTGACACCCTGAATGTAAATACTAACTCAGAAAGCAAACAGAAAGAACCGGTGTTGGTAATCCCTGGGTTTTCCAGGAGCCTGACTCATGGGTTGTAAATCTTTGGGCCTGGCAGCAGCAGAAGGGCAATCCCAGGTGGCACTTAGGGACAGGGTTTATTGGTGGACTTGGCAGTGCTGGCTGAATGTTCCCAAAGGTCTTTTCCAGCCTAAACGATTCTGTGATTCTGACTCTGTGACAGGGGGTGGGACAGCCTTTGTCACTGCCCTTGCTCAGCTGGAGCATCCCAGGAACTCCCAGGCTGGTGCCAGCAGAGAGCACTGCAGCACAGCCAATGGAACAACCTGGCCTTTGGAGCAAAGAGAAGGAAATAAGGAAAAGTCCTTATTCAAAGAAAACTCATAGAAGTATGAGCAATGCAGCTGGGATTCTGAGTGCCTGGTCAAGGGAAGGTAGTGTTGTAGATGAACTCCTTGAAATAATGTGCAGTTCAATAACACATTCCCCTCCAGGGGAATCTGGAAGCAGTATTTGCTTTTCTTTGTTGCCTTAAATCTGTGATGTTGTAAAGCAAGGGGGATCCTGCATATAAAGTGTGATTGGGAATGAATTGATTTGGATCTAGATGCTGATTTTTGAGTCTATGTTGTCTCAATTGGAAAGAGTTGCTCTTTTTTTTTTTTTCCCCCATGCTTTATTTTTAAAAATCAAGTGGTTAAATTTGTAACTGAGTTACCCAAAGAACAGAGTGGCAGGTTTTGTGCATTCCTGTTAACCTGGTAATTATGGTCCTGGGAACTGTGTGGTAACTGTTCCTTTTAAAATGGTAAAGAATCAGGTAATTAGCTCCTGATGGGCATGTACTGTTAATTAATCTGTTTGGTGGTGTATTTACAGCACTGCTCGATTATCTGTCCCTAAATAACTCCAGCTTGCACATCTTTTGTACTGACATTGTTTTCATAGTCCCAACCCACTATACAAACAACCATCCCAAAATTTGCAACCACTCCATGACCTAAAGGTAAAACTTGGAATTGGGTTTGGGATTGAATTTCTTCAACTTGAATCACATTTAATCTGCACTGCACAAGCACACACGAGGTGTATTTGATCCTGCACCCAGGTCCTGGGCCATCCTGCATTCCAGCCTCACATTCCCAGTCCAGGCAGTTCCTGCCACACAGAGCATTTCCCATGTTGATAGTTCATCCTCAGAGTTGACTAATGGGAAGGAGCAGCCAATTAGGAACCTAAAAGGGCCTTTCATCAGCTTTTTGAAAAATTAAGTACTTGATTATACAGGTTTGAATAGATGTTTACTCAAGGGGTTAATTATGCATCTTTAAAGAGCAAAACTTAATTTTGTGCATCTGGGGAGGCTCAGGAAATCATGGAGAATTGTGACTGGTGCATGGGAAGCCTCGGGAAGTTCATCCTCCCCGATTTCTGCCGTGACTGCTCTTCTCCTTGGAGAACCACAGAGGGAGTGACCATCCCTTGCTGGAAGGATGGAGAGAACTGATGCAAAGCAGAGGCAAGGACAGCCCAGCTCTGTGCTTTGATTTGTTTTCCATGTCCTTGCCACTGGAATGCTGTGACTGCATTAAAGGGCTGCTCCCACCATCATCCTTGGGCTTTGGGATGTCCTGGAAACTTCATCTGGCACAGAGCCAGGGACCAGGACCACAGTGGAAACAGGGGTTCAGCATCTTCTAGCAGTCATCAGTGAAGTGCCTGTTCTAAATGGGAAACTGGACATGTCCCTGCTCCATAATTCTAATGGGAAGGAGGTTAAATATGTCAGTTGTTAGAGGGAGGAAAAAAGAGGTAACAAAGGCAATAGAACTCAGAACTTCCAGAATGATTATTTTTACACCCTGTGATGGCTGTTAAAACCCAAACCTATTAAAGCATTTCCAGTAAAAGAAATCTTCCAAAATGCTGAAATCTGCCTGGAAGACTTTACCAGGAGCAATATTTCTTTGTCTGCCTATTACTTGTGTGCAGTAAATAATCAGAGATAACAGTATTGTAGAATTTAGCTTAAGAAAGAATCCAATTAGATTCTTCTGGGCTTGTCTCATATGGGATTATGCATGTTTCTGCTCAGATTTTTTTCCTTTTAGGCCAGATAGCAGCTTCAAATCTCTTTTTCTATTTTATCTGTGATTACAGGCTCAGGAACACGAGGGAAAAAGAACCTCTTGTAAGTGATACACCAATACTCTCTTCCTGATCTGTTCAGATTCCCTCTCCTCAGTCAGGGAGGTGGATGAAGACAGCCTTGACCTGGGTTTTCATTCCCTCCCTTGCTGCTGCTGGTCTCACAGCCAGGGGGAACACAGTCAAACACTGGGAAGGGCAGTTAGGAACAAGGAGAAGATGCTGAAAAATTGTGTATATCACTTCTGGGGAATCACAGAATCATTGAGGTTGGAAAAGACCTCCAAGATGATCAAGTCCAACCTTCAACCAAATCCCACCATGCCCATTAAATCATATTACCAAGTGCCACTTCTACTCACTTTCTGAAGACTTCCAGGGATGGTCACTCCACCTGTTCCTGTGCCTGAGCACCCTTTCAGTGAGGAAATCTGTGCAAGTCCTGCCAAACCAGCTCCACATTTGCACATGAAAAACATCTTGAAGACTGAACGCAAAAATAAATCGGTAACAAACTGCTATCCTGGGTGCTTTTGTGTTATCTGGAGTTTGTAGGTGGTTTGGCTGTAAAATCCTCCTTGCAAGGCAGAGGAATTCACACTGAAAACATTGACAACCACACTGGGCAGAGATCAGTGTTTAGGAGGCTGTTTTTCCTGGCACTCTCAGGTACAGGATGATGGCATTCTAGATATTTTTATATGAGTGATATCTGCAGTGTAATTGCCACAGGGACTGATTTGCGCTGTTGCTGCTTCTCTGGTGCTTCTCAGCAGGTTTTGTAGAATATGGGACAAGGACTGGAAGGAACACCCCTGGGGAAGATGGAGTGAGCACAGGGAGCAGCGGGACACGAGGGCTAATTTTTGCAGGAGCAGGAGTGTTTGTTTTGCTTTCTGAGTGATGACAAGCAAGCAAACAAGAGCTGAATTTCACATCTGCTCCAAAGACTTCTCTTACTCTCTGTAAGTAGCCAAAACATATCAGGAGTTGGTAAGACAACATGTCTAATAGATTTGTGCTTTTTTTTCATCAGCTTGCTGAAAAGTGGAAGTGAGATGACAAAACATTTCATGAGCAGTCACAGAGTCCATCTCTCGGTGTGTGGGAGTACTGATAAAAGATGGGTTTGCCTGACACTGTAAACTGCTCTCCAATAGCCTGGGTTGGAGCTCTGCAGCATCGTCCTCAGTTTCCCACAAGACCTGGCTGACCATCAGCACTTGGAAATGTTCGCTTTACTCACCTACACATAAGATCACCCGAGACACGGAGAAGAGAAGAGACAACAAAGATTGCATGGAGACCTCAGAGCAGCATTCCAGAGTCTGAAGGAGCTACGGGGAATCTGGAGAGGGACTCTACCTGAGGAGCTGGAGTGACAGGACAAGGGGGAATGGACTCAAACTGAAAGAGAGGAAATTTAGGTTAGTTATATGCAATAAATTCCTCCCTGTGAGGGTGGGCAGGCCCTGGCACAGGGTGCCCAGAGAAGCTGTGGCTGCCCCATCCCTGGAAGAGTCCAAGGCCAAGTTGGACGGGGCTTGGAGCAACCTGGGCTGGTGGAAGGTGTCCCTGCCCGTGGAAGGGAGCTGCAACAAGCTGATATTTAAATTCCCTTCCCACGCAAACCCTCCTATGATTCTATATGTTTAGTATCACATCCTGAGGGGCTATTACTGATAAGGGGCTGTTTACCCTAGTTTGGTGACACTGGGAGAAATTATCATCTGCCTGGATCCTGCTCGATGTAATTACTCCAAATATGTTTTCTGACCATCTGAAAATAGCTGTGGGATGGCTGCTGGCAGCTCACATGTCTGCTGTGACACAGGGAATATATCCAAACCTATTTAAATAATCTTTTCTGTGCTGTGTTTAAAGAGATGGCAGTTATCCTTACGGGTAAATAGACTCCCTTCCAGGTACTCTGTCATCGAGACACACCATGCAGATCGTTACAGCAGCACTAAATCAAAACCACTCGTGTCAGAAAGAGCCTTCCCACCTCCTTGCTATGAAATGTGACAATGGACGCAGCACATAATGGTTTTCCTGCTCAGGCGACTTGTTGGTCCCTCTTAGCTGCTCTAAGTGGGTGATTGAGATGGTGTGATGATAAAGGATCTCTTTTTTTTTTTTTTCCTTTACCCTTCAAACCAAAAGCACGTTAGACTATAAGGCCAGAATAGCTGAGTAAAGAAAGGGATTATTTATTATTAGGGTTTAAAAGCAAGTCAAGCTACCAAGGTGGTAAAGGGGAAGAAGGTGATTTTTAGGTGTATTTTTCCTACTCTCAAATGTCCGAATCTTTTAGTGAAATTGGCAGCAAGACAGTTGGTCCCCCTATCAATGACAAGGCCAGACTGGATGGGGATTTTGGTAACCTGGTCTAGTGAAAGGTGTCCCTGCCCATGGCAGGGGGTGGAATGGGATGATCTTGAAGATCCCTCCCAACCCAAACCATCGTGGGATTGTGTGATACAGTGATGAACACCCCCTGAAATGACAGAGGTGCAGGTGTGTTCCTCAGCCCAGCCCTTTGCCAAGGGCTTTCCATATAAGACCAGAATTATGACAACTCTTAAAAACCCAGCATGAAAGTGTGTGAGTTTCCAACATCTGAGCTTTCTCTTGATGGGGTTTGTGCCAGAGCCACCTCCCTCCTTGTAAAACTGCGCATCTGCTTTGAGATGCCAGACAAGAGACCACCTCCCTTTCTCCTGATTTATTAGGAGCATCATCTGGTGCCATTTGATTCCTCCCACTATGAAACCATTCATTATTTATATTGTGAAGAACTAGAAATAGCTGTCAGGTGTCTGTTTGCAGGTTGGCACTGGCAGAGAGGGAACCAGGGTGTTCTGAGCATCCCCACAACCCTGCAAGATCTATGAGAGAGACTGCCCTGAGGCTGCCTTAGCAAAATGAGCAATGAAAGTGTTCCTTCTCTGTGAGATGCTGCTCAGGACTCCTGTGCTGACATGTAGAGCACCAACAAGCTGTGGGAGATGCAAGCTGTGCTCACCACCAGAATCACAGACAGCTCCAGACAGCGTGGAGAGGACTTGGGACTTCTCTTCTTTCTGCTTAAACCAATTCCCATATTTTGAGCTCCACTGCTCTTGGTCTTTGAGGTTCCCCTGAGTTTAAACAGCTGTTTTGGTTTTCCTTGGTAAATAGGTTTCTTGGCTGTGATCCTGGTTCGTTTGCATCTTACAGTTTCATTTCACACTTCTGGCTCCCGATAATCTCAAATGGCAATAAAAGCTCTGAGCATCTCTTACAAGGATATGGGGGTAAATCACAAGAAAATTTGAAGTATGAGCTGGTCAGAGCACACCAGACAAGGAGAAAGTGGATTTAAAATGAAAACCTTGTGGTTACACCATCAATTTTTTTTTAATTTCATGTGTGCACGTGGGTGATTTGCTCAGTGCTGCCTTCTCATGAGCTACAGTCCAGAACCAGACTTGGAAAAGAAGAGAGGTGAAAGGGCAGGCAGGAGGGGAATTGGAAGAAGATGTGGGATTCAGAGCCAGGAAAATCAGGCTTCTCAGGAAACTGGTTCTTCTGGAAAAGAAAAGCCTCTGTAGATGTCAATGTGGATCTGAAATCATTCTCACGTGGTGTTTCACTGGGTTAAAATGTTCATGTTCTCTGCAGATAATTAACAAAGAAGCAGATGAACAGCAAAGAGCAGTTTGTCAGATTCTTCCTTAGCAAAGCATTTTTTCCTGATTATTTTCTATTGCCTTCCTACTCTTCTTAAAAAAAAATAAATATATATATCCAGTCACATGTGATATATTAGTGCAGATCTCTGCCAGCATGAGGAGCCAAACTTTGAGCATCCTGGAGGATGTGGATGCCAACTCCTCAGGGGACAGGAGGGACACTGGCCAAAAGGAAGAGTTTCCAGAACTTACTAATGAATTAGTGGAAGGTGTCCCTGGGGTTAGAACGAGATGATCTTTAAGGTCCCTTCCACTCTAAACCATTCTGTGATTCTATAAATTTGCAGATATATCCCCAAGTGATAAATCCAGGCATCTCACTAGGATGAAAACTATTTATTCACCGTGGTTTTACTTTGTTCAGCACAAACCACTTCATATTTAATTTATGAAACCCATATTAACAATTGTCTCAGCACTGGGGTGCTCCAGTCCCAGGTGGGACACTGGGCATGAGCAGCTGCAGGATGACACAGTTCAGGGGTCACCCTTTTAGGTGACCTTTAATTGCTGCCCTTTCACCTTCATTGTCTTTTTTACTGTGTTCTGGAAGTGACAGATTCAGTTCCGATTGTCTGCAAACCGCCCTCTGGGTACCTCTTGTCTGCAGCACCGTGCAGGGTGATGCCGCTCTCTGCCTCTTCCCATGGGAATTGGAATTCCACAGGGACTGTGTGTTCTGCAGCAGCAACAGTAGCTATTATAGTCCATAAACATGCTGTTGGTTTACCAAACATTTACTCCTTGAGCAAAGGTTTTGTCACAGAATGGCTTTTGCTGTCGGGGGAGAGGAGAATATGGGAGAGTTTCCCGGGGTTCTTTGGGAATGGGATCTTTGGGAATGCTGTACAGCTTGCTGGGAGCAGGGGAAGTGCAGCGGGCTGGGCTGGCACTGTGTTCGTGTCACAGCCCCCCGTGCATCACGTGTTGCCAATGAAATCGTGTTTATCAGCAGAAGCTCATTGGAACATTTATAATCTTTGAGGCTCGGTGTTTGTTTGTCTCCCTCCGTGTGCTGCAGAGACCCACACTCGCTCTTTCCCTTAGGAAAAATGAATTAAAAGAGAAGGAAGAGAAAAATCAGACCATTTTCCTGAGGCCACAGAATTTCTCAGATATCCATTTCAAGGTGTTTATTACAGCCTTTCATCCCCTCCCATGACTGTTGAGACTAAATTCCCTGCCTGGCAACAGATGGGATGCCAATTTATTTTTAGCAATTTGTTTCCTTTGATTGAACCCTTAAACACTATTCTGCTTTAAAGTCCTTGATTTACCTTGGGGGCTCACAAAGTAGGCTGAACTCTGCACAAGGAAATTCAGGGGAGAAACTATCCCAGATCCATGAAAACAATGTTTAACTCCTCATCCAGAAGACCTGGACTGTGTTATAACTATTCACTGGCACGCTCAGCACTGAGTTATTCCTGTTATTTTACAGGAGGGATTAAAGTATCTCAGTAAGGGCTGGAGGAGTTTGTAAGGTCATCTTCAGTCTCAGTTCTACACAAATCTGATAAAAGACATGGAAATGCCTCAAATGGCCTTAAGTCAGGCACATCACCTCTGTTTGCATGATTCCCTGCACACAGTATTTTCTGGGAAAGCAAGAATTATACATGAACCTTCGCATTTCTTTCGGCTGAGGAGAGCTGTGGGCACCAAGAACGTGCCAGAGAGGGTTTTTTTTACAAGGGCATGTAGTAATAGGACAAGGGGGAATGACTTCAAAGTGGAAGAGAGAAGGTTTAGATCATCCCATCCCACCCCCTGCCATGGGCAGGGACACCTCCCACCAGCCCAGGTTGCTCCAAGCCCCGTCCAACC
>JAWWEU010000409.1:0-12025 GCA_035583155.1 Acropternis orthonyx | reverse complement strand
TATATTTGAACAAGATTTTGCTTTTGGAAATGCAACCCCTTTCCCAAGAAAACTGTCCCAGCACACCATTAACAGCTCGATTTTTCAGCCAATATTCTGCAAATGTAAACTTTCCAATACTCCCAAACTGTAGAGCTTTTCTGATTTTCACATGTGTTTTCTTAGGATGAGCCTTGGTCTGTATGAAAAGCACTGAATTCCAATAATCCTCTATTCTCTACAGTTTCGTGGTTAAATCCTCCTGTGCTTCAAAAAGGAGATGTTCCCTCACAAGTTCTCTCAGGAACAAAGGCATTTTAGTTTTCTGCAATTATCAACTTCTCCAGTGTACATGACTTAACCCATAAACAATGGGTTTAAAACACTCAAAACCCAACACAAGTGGAAAGTAATTTTAAGTACTTCTATATTTCTATTAGATACCCAAGTGTTCTTTCAACAACTGGCTGAATAACTCATAAGTTTAGGTAGTGATTTTAGTTCCCAAATTCTGAAAGACACTTAAGATTGAGTTTAAAATTCTAAAGCTTTCAGAGTTGCTACAGTTCCCTTTCCCCAAAATTCTAGAAAGCATCCAGAAGAATAAAGGTTGAAATTAATAAATTCTGCTTACTTGTGTCAGTCTGATGCAAAATCCCTAATAGTTAGGAAAGAAAAATAGAAAAAGTAATTTAAAAGTCAATACTCTGCATGTAGATTTTCCTTAAGCTCCTGCTGTTACTTGCTCTGTTGTGAGCACAAAAACAATTCACTGCAACAGCCACCAGCAAAGTCCCTTCCTGCAGAAGGGGGGAATTCAGTGACGTTATTAACATTCAGTAAAAACTACAGAAACACCAAAAGGAGGCAAAGACACCAAGAGGACATTCCTCTGTCACATTACATATTTTATGTTTATTTCTATTTATTTTCAACAGCCCTCAGTCAAGGACCTGCTGCTCAGAATCTCTGCCAATAAATTCACGTGTGTTCAAGAGTCACGTGCCATGTGAAAGCCTTGACATCAGAAGCTTTCTTGAAACACCCAAAAAGACTAAGATAAGCCAACATTTGTTAATTAGCGCCTAAGAAAGGTTAGGAACTAATCAAGGCTTGCTTCAGCACTGGTTCTCCAAGTGAATGAGCTTTAAAGGTCCCTTCCAACCCAAACCACTTTGTGAATCTATGCTGTAAGACAAGAAATAACTGGAATAATGACACCTCCTGGTTTTGTATTTCTTCCAAAAATGGCTCTAGTAAACACACCAGTATTTATTTTTTTACAGGCTCATGCCAATGAAGTGCAGACTGCAGAAACCAGCAGTTCCATAGAAATTTGAAAATACTTGGATATGCTTGAAACCAAACAGATCACTTATCCAGAGAAAGTCATCCAAAAACCTGAAGATGAGTCTCAAAGGAGTAACAGCAACTCCTATAAAGTTGGCAAATGGATTTCTTTTAAACATAAGTTTCCTTAGTCTTAAAATACAACCCACTGGCATTTACCATGAACACCAATTTAATAGTTTAATTCCATTAAAGACTTATTGCTTCACTGCTATTAAAAATGTCTACAAATCCACAAACCTGCAAAAATTACTATTTTATCACCTGGTTTATGGTCTGAAGGTACTATGTCAATATTATGTTTTCTTTTGGAGGGGAATGGTGGTGTTTGAGGTGGGGGGGGCAGGTCACCTCCTCTGTCTTGTGCTTACAGAAACATCTCTATTTAAATTAATCTGAACCACATTTTGCTGAAGATCTTCTACCAATTACACACACCAGTAGTGACTTCCAGTGAACAGTCCTACTGTCCTCCTAGCCCAAGACTAGAAAGTGGTCTTTACAGAGCAACAGGCAATACTTTTACTGCTGCCATTCTCCCAGATATGATATCCAGTGATGAGGACTGCCAAGTAGGTTCTCAGGTTTTGAAGCTCACGGTTTCCTTTATAAAAGGGCATTGAGAACCTACTCCATGTGATGAACACAATTTTGATAACGTCAATACCACATGAGTCATCAATCTATGCCACAGTCCCCTTCAATCGCCCCAGGCAATTATCTCATACCGATTCAGAATGTCTCTTTATTTTGCAGTGTCAAAACATTGCTTGTCTGAACACAGCAAGGCTACCTCTTGCCATGAGTCAGTTCACTGAGCTTCCCAAACTGCACCAGCTGCACCAACAACGCGACTGAAGCCCTTCAGAGCTCAAAGTTAAGCATAAAGCGTCTATTAATTCACCTCACCACTTACAGATCCTCACTAAAGAAAGGGAAAGCCTCCAAAAAAATCTTGTGGGTTATCGCTAGAGCTGGAGACTTGGGACAGAATTGGATAAAACCAAGAAAAGGCTTTTTCCACAGACAGGAAAAATCTACCTGTTTGCAGCACAATAGTGACCAAATTGGCCTGACCCAGAAAGGCAACAACCCAAATAAATGGTAAAAAGCAACCCTGATGCAAGAGCTTGCCCAATGGAAGATGCAGTGAGGTGAAGTAGGGCACAGAAAACAAGTAATGATCACAAGAACAATCTGTCAGATATTAGCTAGGCACACATTTTCTATGTTTAAAAATATTTCAACTTTTTACCCCTCTAGATGCAGGCCAGGGAACACTGGTCCTGCCAGGGAAGAACAATCAGCAAAACAGCAGTTTTTTAAGTCCCTACTAAGCCACTGAGTTTGTCAAATCTAATTTAAATAGCTTCCATTTCAAATGGAACTACAAGACTGCATTTATTTCTTACTACTATCTACCATCTACTGGTTTCACTAAGCATTCTGCTACTCCTCCTCCATCAGCTCAAACCAGCCTGTAATCACCTTCATCATCACAACCACCCTGTTACAACTCTGCTACACAGACTTATCTCACAGTTTAATACCCACACAACTGTCTGGGGCAAAAGTAACATACACCAGGATTTACACACAGCCATTTTATCATTAAAAGACGATTTATAATCTTAACAGTAGTGTAAGATTAGAATAGCGAGCCATAGCTACAAGAAAATACAGCATATGAGTGTTAAGGAGGGTTTTTGTAGTTCAGTGTGTTCTGTGCCACAAGCTACTGGTAGTAACAATGGGGTAAAAAACCCCATCACTGAAAAAGGACAGGGCAATAACTACAGTAATACCTTTTGTAGATCTCCATTCCAGCAGCCCCCGCCTCCTGTAAATACCTCTGTCACACGTTTTCCCAGCACCCAAAGTTCTTCTTTCAATTAGCAGAATCTAAATATTTTGAAGTGTACCTGAAAGCACCTTTTGTTAGGAAAGGAAGAGCCCCATTTGCTAATGATCAGTCTCAGGCACTGATAAATTTATAAACTGATGTCCTGCGGAAATAAAACCAAACAAAATCACAACAGTGCCAACATCTGCTAAAAGCCGAAGCTGAAGAAAAACATGACTTTGCAGTCATTTAAGCAATAGCTGCTGATACATCTAATCCTGGCTTCACAACTGTGAAAAGTCCGGAATCACAGATGTGATTTGTTCCAACCACTAAGCTAATCAGAAGAGATTAAAAAATACCCATTTCCTTTAACACATTCCTTCACCTGCCACATGATCACACTGGTTGATTACTATAGCAATGCTTTTAAACAGACCAGTTTAATTAATTATTCATGAAAAGTAACCCAAATCTTCACTAACAAGGCAGGGACAACAACATGCACTGTCTCAATTCCCATTGCTCGACCTAACACATCCAGCTACAGCTCTGGGGCTGACCACCACAAGATTCACTGTTCCCCAGTTTGCCAGACTGTTCAGGGCAGACAAACACACAACCAGCAAAAATGCAACACAAAAACCCACAGCAGCCAAACTAATCCTTAACCTCACTGGTGTCTCTGGGCACACATTAAGTGTAGCCCAAAAGTCAATTGAGACTATGCAGAGTCAAACTGGGAGGACCTCCAGAGTGATGCTCTCAACACACCTGCACTAGAGCACGGGGAAAGAAATAAAAACCAAACCCAAAAAGCCTCTAGCTCCTGCTAAGAGCAACTCTGGGTTAATCAGCTTCACTGCTAAGAAGTTTCAAGGCCACAAATTTTACTGTGCACATGTCTAACCCAAGAGCAGTAGAAACAAGGCAAAGAGAAAGAAGGAGCATCCATCCCAAGTGTAACTCCTACTGTACTTCCTACAGCATGTACTACGGTGTCAGCTAGCTGCTTTATAAAGTTTAAGCTTCTTAGTAGTTGTTACTTAGCAAATGAAAAGTTGGGTAAAAAAATCAGAAAAAATGCTCAAACCTAAATACTTGCTTTCTTCAAATACCTTTTCTGAAAGAAAAACATCAGGAAAAACCTCTGCTGAGCTCCCATCCCTGAAAATGGTGAATATTCATTGCAAAATGAAGTCATTCTCACCAAATCATACAAAAACATCTCAAATGAGAAACTTCAGTAGTTTTGTCAGACAACATGTAACTGCAAACAAATATTTTTTCCCTTTTCCTAGCCCCGTCTCCCCCTGTGCGCTCACAACATCACCCGTCTGTCAGGCTGTCTTTGCAACATTCCTGCACTTCCTTAACATTCCCTATCCCTTATAACGTAAGGTGAAAATCTCATACTGTGGGACTCTGACAGACTTCTGGCTTAATAACAGGAAGCTGGTGTGGATGGAGCTGAAGCACCTCTAGTTATATCCAAACCACCTCCCACAACAGGTTTTCATTTCTCCATAAACAAATACCTTATCTGATAAAACACTGAGTTGGCTGGGATTTTCCTTGTACGTGATGAATCCCAGAACTGTAGGACAATAACATATTGATTATGATTTATGGGAGCTTTTATATTTCAAGTTCTCGAAGGACAAAGCACTGCCACAAGCAGCAAGGCCCATGTTTGATTCCAGGCTGGATCTGGGACAGACTGAAGGAACAGCCATACAGATACAGGCAGATGCTGTCAAAATTTATTTTGGGTATGGATTCATGTTGCAGCTAAGCTGAAGTATTGGCACCCTCCTTCATCCTTCTGCCCTCAACCCAATCCAGCTCTGAGGCCATCTGGATATAAGTAGGTAAAAACAGAAAAAAAAAAAAAAAAGAAACAAAACCAAATTTGAGCCACAGTGAATTGCAATAAAAAGCCAGAATAAGAGATGATTTACATCTATCTTCATAATATCACAACACCACCTTTAAGTTTCTTTTCAGTGACCATAAATAACAAATTCTAGACAGGGCAGATTTTTGTCAGACACTAGCGGCATCATCCAGCAGGAACACTGAGTAAGTCCCTGCTAGTGAAGGGATGAGGCCCAACTAGATTCACCAGTTGTTGGAGGTCTCTCCAAGTTCTTAAAGGGACGTACACAGAGATAATCAAATAGAAATGCCCTGACCCTTTAAAAGGTAGGGATTGACAGAGAAGGTTAAGAGCTGCTTCTTTCTTCACTGAATTGTAAATTGCACACACTTGCTACAAACAAGGCACAAGCTTCAACACAGGAAAACCACAGCAAAAATGCCTGGATTTGTGAGAAAGTGGCAGAAGGATACAATTAAGTTTTGGATGCTTTAATGATACAGCCACACATCTCAGCTTGGTCCCCTGAACCCTGCACTGCAGAACTGCTTTCTTCAACCTCTGCACAGGAAAACCCTACACTCCCATTTTACTGCACATCATGCTGGGGTAATAGTTGGACTCCGCAATCTCCGAGGTCTTTCCCGGCCTAAACAATTCTAAGATCTTCGAATTTGGGTCTGCAGTCATCACTTCAAGAAAACTCCGGCAAATGAACCAAGTTTATGTTTCCTCGAGAGCTGTAAAATCTTGTGCCAAGAAACTGTCAAATATTTTGATACTTATTCCAATGTAAATACACTGGTTCTTAATAATCAAATGACTGCCATGCAATCAGAGAGACTGACATGTTTTGCCTCTCTCTTTGCATACTTAAAACAAGTCTTTCTTCCAGCAACAGACGTGGGCAATGCATCTGTAACTCAGCTGCATGAAATATCAAGCAGGCATCTTGCATCTTCAGTCCTAAATAGCCCTTCCTCAATGAAATCACATTTCAGAAGGATAGTTTATTCCTTTAAAAAAACCCCAAACTAACCCAAAGGAAGAAAACACCCCAACGGCATTTTAACTAGCAAATGGAAAAATAAAAAGTCACTTCACGTTCTCAGGACTGACAGTTTGATTTAGGCATGAGGGAAGGACAGGGAGGTAGAACACAGGACAGTGTTTAATCTTATAAAAGCCTATTTACTTCACAAATACGTGCATTTATGATTTTAAGGAAAACTTACTTTTGCAGGAGGACACCTTGAAAGAAACATATTTCATTTAATTTTCTAAAGTACAGGCTGCCATCATACTCTTGTTCCTCAGCAGTTTTAATGTTCCTTGACAAAGCAACATATGGAAGAGAATCAAGATTTCTACTCAAACACAGGGAAGAGATTAAATTAAACACTGGTTAACTACATCAGAAATCCAAAAGACACTCAAGAAAAGCTCCAACTACCTAACTGGTAGAGTCTGAAATTCTGCTTTGATTGAGAAGGGAGTTGATGACCCAGCATTCCCAGTTCTCCTGGTTGGGCATTTTCTGTTTCCTCACAGTGATAAAGGTAGCAGCAGAGTAGATTTAGCCCTTTTTTCCCCTAAGCCTTTAAGTGCATCAGCATCACTCCCGAGTTGGAAACCACAGGCAACAAAATAAGCCTGGATGGCCCTCTGCAGATCATCACTACTCACAAAATTGTTTCATTAGAAATACCTAGAGGTAAAAAATGCAAAGATGCTCTCAGCTAAGACTGGATACCTTGCTCGTCCTCCCACAATCCAGAAGGTGGGAAAGAAAAAAGGGGAGGGAGGGGCAGTAGAAGAACACTGATGGGAAATGAGTGTGATGAGGGAGTGGGGACAAGAAAGGGAATGTGTGTTACAGATGAAAATCACAATCAGTCACATCATTCCAGCCCTGCAACAGTGCTTTCCAACGTGGTTGCTAATATTTTAGATCACCTCAACAATAGTCCCTCAACCACTTCTCACTACCTGTCAAAATACAGGGGAGAAGGAAAAAAATCTGCTCTGATCACTCAGCATATCAGACCTGGCAAGAAAAAGAAAATGGGTCAATTTGTTTTACTCTACCAATGCAGAAGGGTTCAGGGGACTTTAAACAAACTCTTCACGCCACCTCTGGTAACTGCCATCACCTCTTAAATCTCTGGTTTATTAATTAATTCTACTACAGACAAAGTGAGACTTGGGTAAAACCTCTGCTGCAGCACATTCCTACTGGTGAATGAGCAGTGTACGAGGAACATGCTTTTCCTTTGAAAAAAAGGATCCCTTGTGGATGGTAACCACAAATGGCTTACAATGGTAACTACTCCACGCCACAGGACTGTCCTAAAATAAATAAATTAATAAATAAATCGAACCCCTGCTGTCCCTCTGAACACAGCGTGACTGTTCCAGTGACAGAACGGACCTAAGGACACAGGGCAGCCTGAAGGACGTCAGCCAGCCCTGCACTGGGTGGTAACGTGTGAGAACAAGCTCCGTAGGCTTACTCAGTCCCCACGGGCATTTGGTAAGCCCCAGGGACTACCACACAATTAACAGTTTCTGTTGGAGAGCCCAGAAATGAAGCAAGAAAGACACTGCAGGTCAAGTTTCACAGACTGCCATCTGTCTCCCCAGTCCCAACAGCTCTGCCCACTGACAGTCTCAGATCACATTTATTTCCTAGTATTAAAATTATAGCAGAAAACTACGACCTTAAGACCAGAAAAAACACCCAAATACCATGCTTTATCACAAGAATAATATTATGTGAAAGTGTGTGCCTGTGTCTCTCCTTCATCGATTTCACATACAGAAATTTAGTACCACATCAACACTGTCAGTGTAAGAACAACACGTCAGCTTTTCAGCTCTGACCACTACCTTTAGGTTTTATAATGGGGTTCTGTCAAAAAAAAAAAAAAAAGTATTATTTTATCAATTTATTTAAAAAAACCAGCCCAAACAGCCAGACTTATTACAGAAACTATTTGCTGAAGCATGGCTGGAATATTTGCAGTAGCCAAAAATGTCAGCCATTAAATACCTTTAATTGTTTTCAGGAAATACTTAATAGCTCATACCTTCTTCTACTCAGGAATTACCTGCAGTACCTCAAAACATGCCAAAAAACCCCAACCCCCCCAAAGGGGAAAAGCCCCCTCAAACTTAAAACACAAAAAAACCCAGGGAAAGCTTGTCATACACACAGATTCTTCATTTCTTAAACAGGAAATAAAAAACCCGGATCAAATCACCACGGCATAAGGCTGTAATTAAGATGGCAAACTACAAGACAATACATTTCTATCTCAGGACTAATCCTGTAGCCTGTTTGATAGAAGCCACCAAGAGCAGCATTCCCCATCTGATGGAGCAGTGAGATAGATTTGAACTAGCAAAAAAACCTCTTCAGCCTCTTTACAGCAGGTAATCTCTGTTTAGAGTTTCAGCTTAGTTCATAGAATCATTAAGGTTGGAAGAGACCTCCATGATCAAGTCCAAAATAAGACCCACCTGCAAATTCCTCACAAACAGAACAAAAACCCAACTCCACATATTTAACATTTAAAGCTGAACAGAAATTCAGACAAACAAAGTGTTGCACCATTCACATGCTGGTCAAACGCCGCTTCAAAGCCTGTACGCCCACATTTTTCTTTCCTCAGCTTTTACTGAGCACAAACCCTAGGATGTACACCCAAATGGCCCAGCGTCAGCAGACCCAGAGAGCAACAAGCACAAAAAATTCCCAGGAAAAGAAACAAACACAGTCATATGCTCTTGTAAGTCCCTAAACTGCTGGCTGAGGGCACTGCCACCACCTGCAGTTCTAGAAGAAAAGCCAACACAAGCTGACACCAGGTCTGTGTTGCTACATGGACACACAACACAGACTTATCTTTGACTACTTCTACTCCTATGTGTCTTGTCCTTAGATGAGCAAGGAACAAGCGAAGCATCTTCTGGCACAAATAAACCTGTAATAAGCAAAAAGTTACCCAATTCCACATCCCCACAGCTTAGGGGAGTAGAAGTGAAGCTTTGTTGCCCTACTCTCGTCAGAAAGGGGTCTTCATATGTCAGGAGTTATTCTGGCCCAGGAAGGGCTTCATGATCTCTCAAGGTTTTCTCTGTTACCCAAACCATGCATCTCATTGCATAAGCCAGCAAATTATAGCTATGTGCCATGGAAAAAACTGCAGCAGAAAAACTGGGAAAGCTCTGAAAAGGAAAAGAATAAAAATGAGGAGCTTTTGCAAAACAGAACAGTCAAAGTCGTTTCAAGGCATGGCTTTCAATTGAAATGTGGTTTTCATGAAAGTACAAATTATACAAGTCAACATTTTTGTCTCAATGAGACCCACTCTTCAAAGTTATCACACCTTAATAAGAACCAGTGTACAGGTACACTTAGATAGACAAAAATACACACAAATATATGATGCACTATCATAGAAACAGTGAAAAGCACATTGATGCTTTTCACATAGAACAGGATTTTCACACAGAGCAGGAAAAGTACACTGATGCTTCTCCTGTAAAATCTCCACTGCCAATTGGAATTGGTATTGTTTTAAGAACTGTTTATAATCTTAGCTCTCCTTGAGAACACAGAAGAAACAACAACAACAACAACCACCCACCAGCGTTTTATAGTGACTAATAAAAAAGGTGAAGTACTGGAGATTCACAGCATCCCCGTCATGCTTTGACACAGATCCTGCCAGGACTATATTACATCAGAAAGCTGCAGCATCTTACAGTCTTAAGGTAAGCAGGCTGAGTGCACAGATCCATCAGCTGCAACTCAGCTTAAGTACCAGGCATGGTCTCAAAACTGTCCATGTCTCCCAAAGACGCTGTGGCAGATCTCTTAGTTTTCTTAGTAAGATCCACTAAATGTTTTAAAACAAGAAAGAAATTACAATGTTGATGTAACAAAGCATCACAGCAGAATCATTCTAGGGTAACTTTTTGACCCCCAACTATTAATTTTCTAGTACATGAAGAATACCAAACAAAGTCAATCAAGAGATTAGGATCTTGGAAAACCAAAGGATCAGTAACAGTGCACACAACTGGAATTGCAGCATGAGCTGGCATTCCATCCCCAGCAAAAACTCTTCTCAGCCAAATGCTTTATTTAGGATTTGGAGTTGTCTTTAGAAAGTATCAATGTGCTTGTGTCTCCACTCTTCTCTACATCTAAACAGAAATGCTTTTCCCAACTTTTCCTACAACAACCTGGGGCAAAATTGCAGGAAAAGATTAATCATCTTCCTGATTGTTTTATTTGTAGGTGAAAATAACGTAGTCAAAGAGAACAGACGTTACTCCTGCCTCAGCACAGCACACACTCTTCAATTAACAAAACACACAGACAAATCAGTAAGGAACTTGCTCTCACATTTCTTTTCTTTTTCTTCCTTCACACTTCCTCTCAGCTGATGGGGACATCCTCCCAAGTATTGACCTTCTCCAACTTGTGGCATATTCAGCATAAGAAATCTTAGACTGCTATTCCTTCCTCTCCAAGTGAGTAAGTGTTCTGAGCATTAACAATGAAGGGGTCCATTAAAGCTGCACATATAAATGCCAAGCAATGGCAGGACCCGAGCATGTAACAAATTACCAGGTGTTGAAGAACTACTTGCAAATGCTTGCAAGTCTTTGAGGAAAGGCAGAAAAGGAGTCTCATCTAAGCTCATAAACTAAATCTTCGGCGTGGTCAAGAAATTCGAGCTCACATTACCACTTTATCCAACCACTTCATTAATCCAGCAGCTACACAGCAATACACTTTCCATATCAGACCGTATTTTACCAGGTGTTGAAGAATTACTTGCAAGTGCTTTCAAGTCTTTGAGGAAAGGCAGAAAGGGAGTCTCATCTAAACCAAATCTTTCAGAGCGGTCAAGAAATTCGAGCTCACATTACCACTTTATCCAACCACTTCACTAATCCAGCAGCTACACAGCAATACACTTTCCATATCAGACCCACTGCACTAGGACAGTCTTTCACAGGTTTAACATACTGCAGACCCATCTGTTAAAAGAATGCTCCGTCAGTCGGACAAACACAGAGTCAGGAACTGCAGAGCAGAGGAGCCAACCCCAGAGCATCCTGTCCGACCCGAACACGTCAGCAGGCGCACGGGAAGCGCCGCTGTGCCCGCGGTGAGAGCGCAGGGTGCCAGCTGCACACCCAAGCCCAGCAGGCTCGAGGGAGCTCCTCCTGCCCAAGAACCAGGGCACGCCAGGCACCGCTTCCGACCGCGTCGGCAGGCGTGCAGCGACAGGTTACACCTGGGCAACAAAGGGGCCCACCCTACACCTTCCCCTGCCTCTGCATCAGGGGTTCCACACCGCAGGCAAGGACAGAGGAGCTGGGAATGCTTTCTGGAACCAGGACCTCACTCAGACAGTAGATTTAGGGGAAATAACCCCAGTGTTGCCCACCTGAATATGATGATTTGAATACTGCAACATCTGAGGAGAGGAGTGAATGCTCCCACCCCCAGGAGCACGGATGGCAGTAACAGGTTTTTAGCTCTTCTATTCCACTGTGCAGCTTGACGACGGAGCTGAGGAAAATTCAGTATCTGCTCCCAGAAAATGCTGCCTTGGTCACATCTGTCTGCAGGACAGGGAACCAACATGCAAAAACATTTTCCCCAGCCCTTCCCTAAGATACCAAGTCTAACTCCCACTGCATTCACAGAAGGGCTGTTACCACCAAACACCAGCCTGGAGGTGGAAGGGAAGGAATGGTTCCTTTTGGGGGCTGAAAACTCATAGAATGGTCACAATGACCCTTTGCCTGGCACTGCATCTTGTCACCTCTGGCCAAGGGCTCATAAATGCACAGGGCTGGAGCCCCTCTGCCCTGGAGCCAGGCTGGGAGAGCTGGGGGGGTTCCCCTGGAGAAGGGAAGGCTCCAGGGAGACCTGAGAGCCCCTTCCA
>JAWWEU010000408.1:0-12047 GCA_035583155.1 Acropternis orthonyx | reverse complement strand
CCATCTGCCTGGGTTTGGAGTTACAGTTGTCCTTCTCCTAGGATGGTTGCCAGGAGGCTGGTGAGCCCATCCTGCCCGTGGACACACTTCATCTGACCCTTCAGTTGAGACCTGACTAGCATGGGAGACCCTACCAGAGGCACAAACCACAGCCAGCATAGCTCACAAACTCATAAGGGCACGCAAGCTTCTCCCCCGTGACAAGGGGGTGTCCGTGGAGAAGAGATTTTTATATAGCTGTATAGTTTCTCACACTCAAGGTAGCAGCTAACATTTTCTAACAATTTTTCAGTTTGTGCCGCATTCCTGAATTTTGTTGAACTTTCTAATGGACAAGATAGCAGGAAAGACATCGTGTTTGGGACACGTGCTCCTGAGTCGGAAAAAACAAGGCAAAACAAGGTACAAGGCCCAGAACCCTTGGAGGTGCTCCAACAAGGCAGTTCTGAGGTGGTACCAGGGGCAAAATTTCTTGAGCTGGATGTACCCCTTAGATATGACAATTAGGTAATGTGAGAAACGAGTCTCAAAACCTGAATGGGTTTCTGAATAAGAGTTTATTATATGGTAAAAGCACACAAGCCTGCATGCATGGGAAGTCACTGCTTCCACCAACTCACATGTCAGGTACAGCGTATGCCTGGCATTTATCCAGTTACTTCATACATATTCATTCCGTCATATATATATATACATTTCACAGTGCTACACTAAACAGCCTTCAACATATATTTCCTTATTTTGTCAGTTCCATCCGCTATCTTCACACCCGGTAAGGATTTACTTCCCTCATAAGGTGTAGAGAAACTAAACAGTCATACATTCATGCATTTCTTTATGGGGATGTAATTGAGATAGTCACTTAACAACAATCCCTTTGTTTTATTTCTTCATGAAGCTGCAATAGCCCATTTGTTTCTTTACTGGCACAAATCATATCTATACCTACCACAGTAGTGTTATTAACTTGTAAGAACCCTATGCTATGTGTGCGCCTATACCCTATGCTATCCATGCACCTGAAAGCTTTCATTAAAGAACTGCTTTCTACTTTCCCTATACTAACACTGTCTTGAAAGTTTTTTTTTCTTGATTTTAGGCAACACAGGTAATGCGCTCTAGGTCATGTGCCATTTTGGTAGCCCTTCACTAGACCCCCTCCAGTTTCTCCATGTCCCACTCACACTGCAGAGCCCAAAACACAGTACTGTATTCCAGATGTGACTGCAACAGCATCAAGTGCAGGAGGGTTAGTAACTTTTTTCAGTCTGTTAGACACACTGTTCCTAACGCAGGCTGCCCACTCTGGGAATTGCTTTCCTCAGGATGAAAAAGCACTGCTGGCTTAGAGTCAAACTGGCATTCTACAAAACCCTCACATCCTTCCTAGAAAGGCTGCTGCTGAGACACTTCCCTGTCCACACAGTGTGATTCTGCCCCAGCAGGAAAACTGCACTGCTTAATGAGCTGCAGGAGGTTTCTGTTGGCCTCACCCCCAGGTTTATCAAGGTCCCCTTGAAATGAATCTCTGCCGCCTGTGATGTTCACCCACTTCTGGGGATTAGTGTTATCTGAAAATTTGCCTAAGGTGCAAACGTATGACTCGCTCACAGGGTATTGATGAAGATTTTGAAAGATAAAGATCTTGTTGTGGACTACAGGGGTACCTGTTCTTATTAACAACTGCCAGCCAGTTACTAATTAGCTGCTGATTGCTACACCTTGAGCAGTTCACTTTTCAAAGGTTAGAACCACCCATTTGTCCAGCCCATCCTCAGCTTCCAAATGAGACACCTGCAAGATGTACTATGAAAACACAGCTTTACAGAGCTTGAAGATGTTTAGCAGAATATTTCAAAATGTGTGTTATTTTCACCACTATCTCCTCATCCACACACTAAGGGAAAGTTTCCAGTTCATGAGATGAATAGCACCAAGCAAAAAACATGGATGGGGTCTGCAGGACAGGATGCCCTAACAGGATACAAGACCAGTACTCTTGAGATGCTTCCACTTTCCCACTTAACCTGCTTCCTTGCTGGGATGTGTTTCTTGCTCCTGAATACACAGTCACAGAACACAGAGGAGGGGAAGCCTTGGCTAAGGGGTGGCAAAGAGAGAGGCAGCTGCCTGGTCTCCATCTCAAGAAGGATCTATTTTCAGCATGAAAAAATCCTTCCTCTTCATGGGAATGTCAGCACTGCAGAGCCTTGCCCACATCTTGTTGCTGTGCCTGTGGCCAGAGTCTACTGTCACTCTGCCTCTTCTCTCCACTGTGCTTTGCATTCATCTATAGTGGAGTCCAGCCTTGAAGAGATGGAAACATTGGCAGAAAGTTAGTAGAGGCACAATCAATTTTAATTTCCTTTTCCCATGAAGGTATTGTTGCTTCTCCCAGCAGGTCCTTTCTTTCCCATAAACAGATTCCACTGTCTTGCCTCTAAATCTTCACAGAGGAATATTATAACTGTGCTAGTAAATGAGACATATCCAGGAACTTAGGCCAACTGGCATGGGGCTGCTTATGCTTATAGAAGTAAACTATTTCTGTATCCAGAATGGTGAGGTTGGATGCAGGCTGTATTGGGAATGGTCCCAGAAAATGCCAGCTGTCTAGTTATGCTTTCAGATCTGCTTAGGAGATGTGTATCTGGCACAGGTCAAAAGCTTGACAAGAAAACAACTAATGGTTTATCAGAATAAGTGACTGGCTTCCTCTGCCTGCAGACATTCCCTGGCACAGTGCAGTGTACTGCAAAGACATGACAAACTGTTTTCCAGCGCGATTGACTAATGTCTGTTAAAGTAAAGCAGACAACCAATAGAACTGAGGGCTTTGGATTATGGGCAAGAAGCTTATAGGCCAACATGTCAGTAACTATAAGTTAAACATCAGCGGGGGAAAGGTCAGCTTTGTGAAAGAAGATAAAGCTGTCACAAAGGATAAATAAGCCCAGATTCTTCAGGGTGTGTTCATATGAATGGAAAAATGACTGAACATGAGTCTTTGCAATTTTTGCTCCTTTACGGAAGAAGAACACTCCAGAATAGGCTGGTTATTTCACCATGCCAAGTGGCAAGACAAGTGGTTAAGGTTTTGAACTGAAAGAGAAGAGATTTAGATTAGATATCAGGAAGAAATAGTTCCCTGTGAGAGTGGGCAGGCCCTGGCACAGGTTACCCAGAGAAGCTGTGGCTGCCCCATCCCTGCAAGTGTCCAAGGCCAGGTTGGTTGGAGCTTGGAGCAGCCTGATCTAGTGGAAGGTGTCCCTGCACATGGCTCTTTCAGGCATCTTCCAACCCAAGCCATTCTATGATTGATTCCTTGATTCAACTGCAGGAAATTAAAGAAATACTATCCATATTGATCGTTCCAGTGAAAGCCCTGGATATCCAGTGATTTTCCATTATGTTCTTCTGATGCTTATCTCCGTCTTTTGACCACTGTAAACATAGTCCAAATTACTTTTCCCTGCCCACTTTGCCTTGAAACTTGAATGTAATGCTTCATCTATTTAGTCTATTTTCTTTGATATTATTCATTGAGATTATTTCCTGAAATCTTCATCCTGTGAACAAGGAGCAGAGATGGAAAAAAACCAAAATACTGGTACTTTGTCAGGTTGCCTAAGAATTTTCAGATTATTTTTTCCATGTGCTTAAGTTCAACTTTTTCAACTAAGTTACTCTTCAGTATTTCTTACTTGTATTTCTATTGTCTTTGTGTGTTCTCACAGTTCAAAACACTAAGGGCAATACATGTCTGTGCAAAGCTTTTGCTAACATATATCTTCTCTTGGAAGACTTATACAACACTGTGCTAATGTCATGGGTTGTATCATCTGCCAAACTTCTGACATAGATCTAAGTCGTTCATAAACCCATGTGTTTTGGAATGATTTTACCTTTCAAGTAAGATACACAAATAACTAAAACTTTGCATCTATATTCTCTTCCTTTATACTTTTTCTTTTGTTTAGTCAAAATGTCAAAAGCTGACAATATTCTTCAATTGTCTATAATTCTTTCTTTTAATGAACAAGGTGTTTTACAGCTGACTACTAAAATATCAGCTAAAGAATTATCCCTTTTTGTATATTCTTATTTAGGTGACTGTATGTGGCATCTTGAAAATTGTTAGTATGTTTCTTTTTATTTTTACAGTGTATCAAATTTAATGTCAGCAAGGGAATACTCTGTGAGATGTCACCAGGAGCTGTCAGCTGAGATTTGTGAGACGAAGCAGACCAGATTTGCAAGAACTAAAGATAGTTCAGCAAAACAACTAAGACTTTCAAATTTCTTTTGTATTTAAAGTTTTCCTAGTAGCTTGGGTTGCAATTTTGTGGGAGTAAAAAACACTCACAAGTAATGTCTTTTTCCTTTATCATGCTCACAGGATATTTATGCTGCCACACATGCCTTTTTTCTTCCTGGTCTGTTGGAACTTATAGGGAGCTTATGACCACTTTAGCACTTGTCAGCCACACAATGTTGAATAAGATAAATCTGGACCAGTGAATTCAGCTTTACATTCCAGCTACTTAATTATGCTGTTTCTTTGTTCTGACATTGAAATCATCATTATTTAAATCTCATTCCACAAGGAAGTACTTGTAGCTATAGGGAGCTGGAGTTTAATCAGTCCTTGAGTATTTTAGATATTTGCATGTTTCCTACAAAATATGAGGCTGATGTCCTCCCAAGTCCTTAGTTAAACTCACTCTAAATCACCTGCTTTTCAAAGAAACAGAGCTTCCCATTCCTGCCAAAATGCTGGAGGCATTGCAGGAGCACATATGCAGCATTGCCCACTGAGATGGCAGAGTTTTTGTCATATGATACATATTTGGGAACTATGTCTTTCCTTGCTACTCAGGTGGACAGAATGTACTGTTACCAGAAGGCCATGTAGATACTTATAATTCTTCACTGAATTCTGAATTTACTGAATTAACTCAAATGTAAGACCATATTCTTCAACACATGTAGTACTGCCCCAGCTGTGTGAGGGAATAAAAATTGGCTGCTGTTGAGTAGGAGCAGAGCTAGACCAGGAATAAATTCACTGACAATTTCAGTTTTATTAACATATCCTGCTGTAGCTATCTCCATCACTTGGATTCTGGACACTGCAAAACAAAGACTGGTGCACTACAAACTTTTTCAGTGCAAGTTCAGCATGGAAAGAGAATCAAGAGGGACAAGGAAAAGTGTTCAGGTATATGTCACCCTGTGAAATGGCTGCAAAGAGAGAACACAACCAGAGAGAACACATAAGAAGGAATTCATTTCTCCAGTCATCACCTGCTGAATTTCCACTAAGTCCTGGCAACAGTGGGACTCTGTGACTTATCTTCTCAGCTGTTGCTGTAACCTGAAAAGAGCCCTGAAAGGCTCCCTTGAAGGTCACATTGAGAAGACAGGTCAGTATTACACTAGACCATGTGGCTTCTGGAAAAAGTAGCAGGACAGTTTCTTTTATGACAAACCATCATATTTTAGGTGAGTTCAGTACATAGATATTTTCCTCAACCTCTCTGGCAGAGCACAGATAATTATGTTCTTTTCTCTGTACTTTGAAAATTACCTGAATTTGACATTATGCCTGAGTGCATATACACATCATCAAGTTTAAGTTGTTATTACTTCCCCTAAATCCATTTCATTCATTGTGTAGAAACTGTGTAAAGTTCCATAAGCTAACCAGAACTTCTTTATAATTATGTACTTTGAATTTATTTGCATTGTCTTTGGACAGTGTAAGGCAATCACAGCAGGGAAATCTACCTTTGGTTTGAATTTGAGAACACAATTTAGTAAAAAGATAGTTAAAGTATTCAGAGTATTTGAAAAGACAGAAGACCACTGTAATTATTTGTAATGATAGAGGGCATGCCCGGAGTTTAGCACTGAGAAATATACTCGGAAACAGCACATGTACAGAGAGTTGTAAAGCAATGTAAGAATTAAGACTGAATATTCATATATACTTACATATATATCATAGGACTGTTGTGTACTGCACTTAGGGATATAATATCTTCACTATTTTTCCAGAATTTTTATTAATATTGTTTCCATTATCTTACCTGATATTCATAATACACTGCACAGAAAATTACAAGACACTGTAATTTTTCCCTAAGTAAAATTGGAAGTTGGACATATCTTTCATGTACTTTTACTGCAATAACTTCACAAAGTCCATATGGATATATTCTGCTATATAGCTGTGGAAAGCACAGAGGGTACAATGTGCTTCCCTCCTGGGAACACTGACCAAATCCACTTGAACTTCAACTAAATAAACCTTGAATGATCTGCAGCTGGAGGAAATGTCATCTGAGTACTGAGAGGACATTCGGGAGCAAGGAAGGAATTCTTTCCTACAGCCTGGCTCATATGTGAGAAGTTAGCTTGGGTTTGGGACCTTTTCCATGGAAGGTTCTTGGTTTCTAGTCTCTTTTGTGAGCAGACCTGATGCTTCACTTAAGATCACTATCCTAAAAGCCTTGCTGAGTGACCATCAACCTCTAGAGATGCCTTAACTCACCAAGAGCTTTCTGTTCAAACCAGACCTTGCCTTGGCTGCCTGCCCAGAGCTGCCTGGCCATGTGCTGCACTCCTGTGACAAGGATAGGTCCACATCCTGCACAGCACAACAACAAAACCCCAGAAGATCTCTTTGACTATGGTGGCTTTGTCATTTGCCACTGAGAAGGCAAAGATTTTCTGTCCCAAAGTCATACTCAAAGCTCTCCATATAGTTCCTGGTGGTCCAGGCACATCCTGAGGGCACTTTTGTCCCAGCCTGATGGCACTGCACATGGCAGACTTGCTAAGTGCCACGAAGAGCAGGATCCAACAGAAAGGCAACAGCAGCTCCTCAGAGCTTGGAGATATTGGTGGATGAAAAATTGGACATGAGCCAACAAGGGGTGCTTGCAGCCCAGAACACCAACGATGTCCATCAAAAGGAGTGTGACCAGCAGGTGATGGGAGGTGATTCTACCCATCTGTGAGATGCCACCTGCAGTGTTGCATTGTTGCATCCCATTCTGGAGTCCCCAGCACAAAAAGGACCTGGACTAGTTATAGTGGTTTCACAGGAGGCCCAAGAGCTGGAATATCCTTCCTATGGAAAAAGGCTGAGATATTTCATAGAATCATACAATCATTAAGATTGGAGAAGACTTCCAAGATCATAGAGTCCAACTTTTGACCAAACACCTCCATGGTCCCTTATCCATAGCTCTAAGTGCCACATCCGGTTGTTGGGGTTTTTCAGCCCAGAGATGAGAGAGGTTCCACAGACACCTTCTTTGAGGCTTTCAATACTTAAAGCTGGCTTATAAGACAGATAGGGAAAGACATTTTACTGATACCTGTAGTGAAAGGGCAAGAAGCAAAGATTTTAACCTGAAAAATTTCAGATTTCAAATAGATATAGGAAGAAATATTTTACAATGAGTGTGGTGAGACACTGGAATGAGTTTCTCAGAGAAGTTACAGATGCACCACTAATGGAAGTGTTCAGAGGCAGGTGGGATGAGGCTTTGAGCAACCTAATTTAGTGAAAGGTGTTCTTGCCCTGAGCATGGGAGTTGGACCAGAAGATCTTTGAAGGCCCCTTCCAATGCAAGCCATTCTGTCATTCAGCATAATACTTAATCTGCTGCTGACAGAGCATGATGCAGTGTCAGGAAAAGATGCCCAGAGCATGGAGAGCAATTGCATGTCAGCAGGAGACCACCTGAAAAGCAGAACAGGGGAATTTCAGTTGCTCTAATTGGCTTAATCAGGAGCCCACCTATGCAAATGCATGCAGCACAGGCAATAAGCAAGAAGAGTTAGAGGTGTGCACCTGCAGGGCTCTGATCTTATTGGCACCGTGGAGATGTGGTGGGATGATTCCTATTATTGGAGTGTTGGAATGGAAAGATGAGGCTTTTTAGGAAGGACAGGCAGGGGGGATGAGGAGGAGGCCTTGTCCTCCTTGTCAGTGACTAACCAGATCCATGGAACTCTGTCTGGGGGTAGACAAGAAGTTGATTGAGGAATCAAAGGGAGGGTGGGGATAGGTGACATTATCGTGGGCATCTGCTATAGACCCCCCAGCCACAAAGACAGTGGTTGAGACCCTCAGTAGATAGGAGTGGTCTCATATTCACACAAGCCTTGCAACCACCCTGGTATCTATTAGAGGGACAACACAGCAGGATATAAGCAATCCAGGATGTTCCTGGAATGCATTGATGATAACTTTCTTCTTCAAGGGACATTGGAACCAATAAGGAGACGTGTCGTGCTGGACCTTGTTCTCACCAAGAAGGAGTGGCTGGTGGGGAATGTGAAGGTCAAGGTCAACTTTGACTGCAGTAACTATGAAACAGTGGAGTTAGAGATCCTTGGGGCATGAGGAGAGCGCACAACAAGCTCACTACCCTGGACTTCAGGAGAGCAGACTTTGGACTCTTCAGGTGTAACTCAGGAGTGATGCATCCCAACAGAGAGGAAGTCAGTCAAAACTGCCAGGAGGTGTGTGTGGATGAACAAGGAACTCCTGGACAAACTAAGACATGAAAAGGAAGCCTACAGAGGGTGAAAGCAGAAACAGGCAGCCTGCAAGGAATATAGAGCAATTGTTCGAGCAGCCAGGGATTAGGTGAAGAAATCTAAAGCCATGATAGGATTAAACTTGGCCAGGGAGAGGAAGAGCACCAAGAAATGTAGAAATGTTGGTAATAAAAGGAAGATTTGGAAAATGTGGGCCCTCTCTGGAAGGAAATGGGTGACCTCATTACCTGGGATATACTGAAAGCTGAGATATATTTGTGCCTCTGTGTTAACCAACAAGGGCTCCAGTCACACCATCTGAGTTGCAGAAGGCAAAGTCAGAAACTGGGAGAATGAAGAACCACCCACTGTCAGAGAAGATCTGGTTTGAGACCATTTAAGGAACTTAAAGGTGTACAAGTACATGGGACCTGATGGAATCCATCCAACTGGCAGAGGAAATGGCTGAACCACTAACCATTACACTTAAGAAGTCATGACTGTCCACTGACCGTAAAAGGGGAAACATAAACCCCATTTTTAAAGAGGGAATTAAGGAAGACTTTAGGAAACTAGAGTTTAACAGTCTCACCTCTGTGCCCAGCAAGATCATGGAGGAGCTAATCCTGGAAACTAAGCTAAGGCATATGGAAAATTAAGAAGTCATTGCTGACAGCCAACATGGCTTCAGTTAGGGCAAATCGTGCCTGTCAAATCTGGTGGCCTTCTATGATGGGGTTACAACTTTGGTCAATGAAGGAAGAGTGACTGATGTCATCTACCTGAACTTGTGTAAAGCATTTGACACTTTCCCAAATGACATCTTTGTCTCTAAACTGGAGAGACACGGATTTGAAGGATCGACTGCTTGGTGGATAAAGGGTGGTCACACTCAGAGATTTGCTGCCAACAGCTTCATGTCCAAGTGAAAACCAGAGATGAGTGGCATTCCTCAGAGGTCAGTACTGGGGCCAGAGCTGTTTAAAAGCTCTGTAGGCAACAGGAAGAGTAGGATCAAGGGCACCTTCAGCAAGTGCACCAAAGACATCAAACCACCTAGTGTGGTCTCTATGCTGGAGGCAAGGGATGCCACCCTGAGAAAGCTGGATAGACTGAAGAGATAGGTCTATGGGAACTCTATGAAGACCAATATGGCCAGGTCCTGTACATGGGTTGGGGCAATCCCAAGCACAAGTACAGGCTGGGTGGAGAGTGGATTGAGAACAGCCCTGAGGAGAAGGACTTGGAGGTGTTACTGGATGAGAAGCCCAACATGCCCCAAATGAGTTCTCTGGCAGCCCAGAAACCCTCCGTGTGCTGGGCTGATCCCACAGTGTGGGCAGCAGATGAGCGGTGGATTCTTCCCTATTCCTTGCTCAGGTGATATCCCACCTGCAACACTACATCAAGCTCTGAGGCCCCAACATAAGAACAATGTGGATATACATGAAAAGGACATGAAGATGCTCTGAGAGTTGGAGCCCCTCTACTACGAAGACAAGCTGAGAGAGCTGGGGGTGTCCAGCCTGGGGAAGAGAAGGCTCCAGGGATAACTTAGAGCCCCTTTCAATGCCTAAAGGGGCTCCAAGAGAGATGGAAAGGAACAAGAGTCTAGAGTGATAGAACAAGGGGGAATGGCTTCAAGTTGTCAGAGAGTAGGTTTAGATGGGATATTGTGAAGAAATTACTTCCTGTGAGAGGAGCGAGGCCCTGGCACAGGTTGCCCAGAGAAGCTGTGGCTGCCTCATGCCTGGAAGTGTTCAAGACTAGGCTGGATGGAGCCTGAAGAAACATTGTATAGAAGGTGGCCCTGCCAGTCTCATGGAAGATGTCCATACCCATGGGCAGGGATTGGAACAGGATGATCTTAAGGGTCTCTTCCAATCCAAACCATTCAATGACTCTCTGATTATATATTACACCTTCCCTGCTAATGGGAGTCCAGAGCTCCCTCTCCAATCTGATGGGAGAAAACCCTCTCCTCTCACACCCTGGGAGAGGCCTTGGCCATCCCTGATCCTCCAGTGGCCTTTCTAGCACCATGCTCTGATCTGACAAGGTGCACTTGTCCCCTTCCCAGCCAGGACCAATAACATTCTGGGGTGCTGGACACCACATGGCACCCTTGTACCTCAGTTCAGAACAGATTTGTGTTCTGGATTGGGGCCCAGCTACCCAAAATGTGGGTGCTGCAATGTCAGAGCCCTTCTTGGAGCAAGTTCCTCATGCACAGAGCAGTGCTCAGTATTACCTTGTATGCCATGCATCATTTTTCTAACCTGGGCCCTGTGTCACTGGCCTCTTTCAATAAGCAAAATGTCTGGCTGCAAAACATTATTTTCAGGAGCTGTGGGTAGGGAAGGTCTGAAGTACTCTTTGTTTGTTTCCTAGCTGGTGAGTTTGACAGTGAGAAAATGCAGATGGAAGACAGGCTGAGACAATGGTTTGTTTATGTTAGCAGAACTGGAATGAAGTTCCATGTATTGAAGGATGAACTGAGGACTGCAAGTCTCTTTACCTAGGTTATCTTCTGGATGTGTGAGCTGAGCTCAGGGATGGTGGAATGACTCTTCAATTCTGCAGGAGCAGAAATTCCTGCAGGAAAAAAATTGGTTGATTACAAACTCTGTAATAAGCTGTAACTATTCCTTTTCAAAAGGAGTATGAATATTCAAATGGCATAGATTCCTACCGGCCCAAACATTTGCCTCAAAGATTTCTTTTATTTGTGATACAGATTGATAGGTCAGACATAGAAAAGGTGTAAGAAACAACTGAGGCCCCTTCATGAGCTACCAATACAGATAAGTTTCTAATGAATTAGAACATCATCAAGAAAAGAAAGGAACATGTGTTGTTCAACTGCCCTCATCTACATAGCAGAAATCACAACACATCTTATGACACTCCCCTTAGCACAAATTCATGCACAGGCCTGTAACAACCCTTCTTGGAGAATCTCTCCCTTATTTTGTAATTTCAAGTGCACAAATGGGTATATCTGCCTGAGTATATGTACGAACTCTTTGTTGTGTATCACAAGTGACCTCCCAGCTCTCTCTCTGAAACCGAACCCAATAGCTGAGTTATATCCGAACTTCCTATTTCTGTGACCAAATCTTTGCTCCTTGTCCCACCTTGCCATGTCTGTGATGCTCAGGCACCAGCACTATCACCCTACAGGACCCAAATTACTCCTCTACTTTCAAAATCTTACCAGCACATGCACCAAATGCTTTTAGTAATACTTACTTCCTTCTTAGTGGCCTGCCTAATGTATTGCTCTTAGGCATTTCTTACAAGCTTCACACCATCACAAGGGGAACATAAAAGCTGACATTCCTATTGTGCAGCTGGGATAGCTGAGACACAGACATACCAAACAATCCATCTGGGGTCATAGAGTGAGTTGGTGGGAAAGCCAGCAATAGAATCCATAAGTCCTGAATCCAAGTTCTCTAAGTGCTTTGACTAGTCCAGATTCCCTC
>JAWWEU010000406.1:0-12058 GCA_035583155.1 Acropternis orthonyx | reverse complement strand
GGGAGTTCAGGGTGATTTGGGAGGGTTGGGGTTCTTGGGGGGTTCTTGGGGGGCTTTCGGGGGTCCCAAAAGTCCCTCCCGCCCACGTGGGCGCGCGGGAGGGGCGTGGCCAGCCCCGGGGTGGGCGTGGCCAGCAGCGAGGGGGCGTGGCCAGCGGCGGGAGCCCGCCCTTCCCGCCCCGCCTGAGGGAAAAGCCGCCTCGAGGAGCCGGAAAAAAAGCACTTTTGTGAGGCAAAAATCTCTTCTGTGAGGTAAAATTCACCGCTCCTGAGGTAAAAACCCACTTTTCTCAGGTAAAAATCCCCCTTCCTGAGGTAAAAACCTCCCTTTCCGAAGTGTGAAACCGTTCTTTCCTGAGGTAAAAATGTCGTCTGAGAAGTAAAATTTGCTTTTCCTCATGAAAAAAAAATCTGCTTTTCTGAGATAAAACCTTCCCCCTTGAAGTAAAACGTCCCTTTTCTGAAGTAAAATTTACCTTTCCTGAGGTAAAAAATCCACTTCTCTGAGGTAAAACCTTCCCGCCCAAGAGGTAAAATGCCCCCTTCCTGAGGTAAAATCTCCCTTCCTGAGGTGAAAAATCTTTTTTCACGAGGTAAAACCCTCTGATGTGAGGTAAAAGTTACTTTTCCTAAGATAAAAATCCACTTTTCTGAGGCAAAACACCCCTTTTCTGAGGTGAAACCCTCATGTGTGAGGCAGATTTCTCATTTCTTGAGGTAAAATCTCCCTTCCTGAAGTAAAATCCTTCTTGAAGTGAAAAGTATTCTTTTGTAAGGTAAAACCCTCTTTTCTGAGGTAAAATTTACCTTTTCTGAGGTAAAAAGCCTTTTTATGAGGCAAAATCCCCCTTTCTGAAGTGTGAAATATTCTTTCCTGAAGTAAAGCCCTCATCTGTGAGGGAAAATGTACCTTTCCTGAGGTAAAACCCCACTTTTCTGAGGTAAAACCTTGCCGCCTGAGCTAAAACACCCCTTTTCTGAGGTAAAATCCTGCTTTCTGAGGTGAAAAATGTTCTTTCCTGAGGTAAAACCCTTCTCTGTGAGGTAAAATCTACCTTTATGGGGGGAATTTGGGGGTGTATTTTGTGGTACCTCGGAGCATTTTGTGGGGGTTTGGCAGATCTCGGGGTATTTGGGGGATACTTGGCTTTGTTTGGGGGGTAGTTTTGGGTACCTCGGGGTATTGGGGGGGGGTGGGGTATTTTGGAGGGTTTAAGGGGGGTATTTTTGGGGTACTTAGGGGGCACCTCTGAGTATTTAGGGGGGGATTGGAGGTCTTGGGGGGCATTTTGGGAGGTACCGCTGGACGTTTGGGGAGGGTGTTGGGGGTATTTTGGGGGTACTTTGGGGTATTTTGGGGGTACCTCAGGGTAGACACCGATGAGACTCTGGGCCTTGGTGTAAAACTCCTCCTTGAGGGAGATGACAATGGCCTGGAAGTTGGCAGCCGACTGCTCCTTGATATAATTGGCCACCTGGGAGAGCCCAAAACTGGTCAGGGGAATCCCAGAACTGGTCAGGGGATCCCAAAAATGGGGTGGGTGACCCCAAAAATGGGGTGTGGTGGTGAAAAACCCCACCGTGAGGCAGGGCTGGGGGAGGCTGAAGTGACGCTCCCTGACCTCAAAACCAGTCTGGAGGCTCCCAAAAATGGATGGAGCGCCCCAAAACGGGGCAAGGGATCCCAAAAATGGACAGGGGACCCAAAAATTGGAGTGGAAGGAGAAAATCCCCATAGCTGGGGCAGAAAAATTGTCTCATTGAGGGCAAAAGTGGGGCTGGGGGAGGTTGAAGTGACACCCCCCAGGTCCCAAAAGTGCAATAGGAAGCCCCAAAATGGGGGTGTGAGAGGGCAAACCCCCTCCCTGGGGCAGAAAAATTTCCTCATTGAGGGTGTGAGTAGGGCTGGGGGAAGTTTAAGTGACACGGGGGGAGCCCCCAAATGGGCTGGGGGACCCCCCAAACCCTCCTGAGCCCCCACCTTGCCAATGTTGGTGTTGTCCAGCGCCGCGTCGATCTCATCCAGCACGAAGAATGGGGCTGGTTTGTAACTGGATGGGCAAAAAACAGGGTGAGACTCCCAAAAACAGGGAGTCTTGGGGGCTGGGGGGACACCCCTGGGGGTCCCAGTCCCAGCCAGTGTCCCTCCAACTTCTCTTAGCTCCCCCAGTGATGCCCCAAAAGAAGGATCAGGGGAGTTCCCAAGGGTTTGGGGAGATTCCCAGGGGTCCCAGTTCCACCCAGTGCCTCTCCCAGCAACACCCCAGAAGAGGAGGCAGGGGAGCCCCCCAGGGTATTTTGGGTGGCCCCAGGGGTTTAGGGGAATCTCCTGGGGGGTCTCAGTTCCACCCAGTGCCTTTCCAGTGCCCCCCCAGAAGAGGGGCTGGGGCATCCCAGGACCTTGAAGTCCCCCCTGGGATTTGGGGTCCCACCTGTGGATGGCAAAGAGCAATGCAAGGGCAGCCACAGTTTTCTCCCCGCCCGACAAGTTGTCCATGGGCCGGAATCGCTTCCCAGGGGCCACGCAGTTGTAGTTGATCCCGTCTAGGTACGGCTCCTCAGGGTTCTCGGGGCCCAGGAACGCCTGGGGGGGCATGGGGTGGGTCAGGGAGGTGTGGAGGGTGTTTGAGGGTCCCTTGGGCCTGAGGTGGGGACGGCTCACTGGGGACACAGTGGGGACAACAGAGGGACCCGAGTGTGTACAAGGCCCAGCATCAGGGCAGGTGCACGTGTGCAAGTCCTGTGTGAGCCCCAGACAGGTGTGCCAGCCCCATGCCAGGGGAGTGCCAGCCCTGTGCCAGCCCCCGTGCAGCACCCCCCAACCTGAGCGCTGCTGTTGCGAGACAGGGCCTTGTAGATCTCGTCGATGTTGGTGGCCACGGCCTCGAAGCAGGAGTTGAACCGGTCAAATCGCTCCTTCTTCATCTGCTCAAACGCCTGCTTGGCCTTCTTGGCTCGTTTGCGTGCAGCCTCAAACTCTGGGGACAAGGACAAAGACATGAGGGACGCCCCAAGTGCCTCCACATCTGCCCTGTGTCCCATTGTGTGAGATCTCCTGGAACTTGTCGTGGATGCTCTCCAGTTTCTCCACAGCCTTCATGTTTGGTGTCGGTGATCCTCTGCAGGACACTGTTCCTGTGTCCCCCACTGTGCCCCCCCATGTCCCCCGTGTCCCCGCCATGTCCCACCATCCGAGGTCTCCTGGAACTTGTCACGGACGCTCTCCAGTTTCTCCATGGCCTTCATGTTTGGCGCCGCGATCCTCTGCAGGACGCTCTGCTGCTCCGTGAGCCGCTGCTGCAGCGCCGACATCTCCTGCCGGATCTCCTCCTCCGCCTGCGCGTCCTGGGGGTGGGGCACGGGAAAGGGGGTGGGGGTGCGGGGTGGGTGTGGCCAAAGAGGGCGTGGCAGGGTTAACGCCCCCTCGCTGGGGAACCCCAGGGTGGGGGCATGGCCTCAGTCAAGTGGGTGTGCTCTTAGGGAGGTGTGTGGCCCCAATGAGTGGGAGTGGCTCCAGCAAGCAGGAGGAGTCAGTGGAAATGGGGGAGTCTGGGGGGAATGGGAAGGGCCCAGGTGAGTAGGAGGGACCTCAACAAGTAGGAGGAGTCAGAAAGAAGAGGGAGGGGCTTAGGGAATGGGAGGGGACTCAGTGAATGGGAGAAGCCAGGAGGAACTGGGGGGATGATGGTAAGTAGGAGGGGCCCAGTGGAGTAGGAGGGACCAGAAAGAAGTGGGAGGGGTCAGAAAGAAGTGGGAAGGGTCAGAAGGAAATGGGAGGGACCAGAAGGCAGGGGTGGGTACAGAAAGGGGCATGGCCTGGTTCAGGGGGCGTGTCCCTCACACCTTGAGCTCCTCTGGCAGGTCGCTGTAGTCGATCTCGATCAAGGCCTCGCGTGCGTAGAGGCTGGAGCTGCGCTGGGAGCTGCCCCCTGGCTCCTCTCCGGAGCCTCCACCCTGGGAGAACACAGGGAGGTCACAGGGGTCAGCGGGACACGGTGGGTCAGAGGCTGGAGCTGCACTGGGAGCTGCCCCCCAGCTCCTCCCCTGACCTTCCCTTGGCGGGAACAGGGATGTCAGCGGAACATGGGGGTTTACAAGGGGACATGGGGTGACCCCGAGCCCCCCAGATCTCCACCTCCTCCTGGCTGATGTCGTCCATGGAGCCTCTGGCCAGGGGCAACCGGATGTCCTGCATTTTGCAGGCCTGGAGCAGGTTGTGGCGGTCGCTGCGTTTCTGCTCCAGCTTCGTCTCAATGGCCGTCACCTCCTTCTGCAGGTGAGTCATTTCCCTGGGGGCAGAGGGGGCACATGCCCATGGGGTCAGGGACATTCCCACAGGGATTGTAACCCCCCCAGGTATTCCCTGGCTGTGCCCTCCACAAGATTCAACCCTTTAGCCCCACCCATAAGCCTTTAGCCCTGCCCATGCACCCTCAGCCACACACACAAGCCCATTAGCCCCTCCCCATACCCTTTCAGCCACCCCACCCCCACCTTTGCTTGTTGCCCCACCCCTCACGTGATGGCCCCACCCCTGGCCCCGCCCTCACTTGTTGGCCCCTCCCAGCTTCTTTCGGATCTCGTCCATCTCGTGGTTCTTGTCGTTCACCTCCGACTTCTTGGCCAAGTGTTGGTTCTTCAGGTCCTGCAGCTGCGCCATCGTCTCATCGATGATCTTCATGTGCCGCTGCTCCTCCTGGGGGAGACACCAAAATCACCACAAATCACCCTGAAATATCCCCCAGACCCACCCAGTGCCACTGCTTCTCCTGAGGTGGGACCCCAAAATCGCTCCAAAACCCACCCAAATTACCCCAAAGCCCTCCAGTGTCATTGCTCCTCCTGGGGGCCAAAACCACACTGAATCATTCCAAGTCCCCCCAAACCTTGAGTTTATCCATCTCTTCCCTGTACTCGTGCACCCTCTACGCCCACACCAGAACCTTCTGCTCCTCACGCCCTGTCAACCCCTACCAGGACACCCAAAACCCCCACCCAAAAAACCCCACCCCCCTAAAACACCCCAAATTCTCCCCCCAGACCTTCTTGAGTTTCTCGATCTCGGCCTCGTCCTTGCGCACCCCCTGCTCCCACATCAGAACCTTCTCCTGGTCCTCCCGGAGCTGGTTCCGCTCAAAATCCAGTTGAATTCCCAGTCGAGTCTTCTGGTTCTCAAACTCCAGCCTGAGGGGGACCCAAAATGTTTAGGGGGGAGTCCCTGAGGGAGTTTGGGGGGACCCCGGGGGTCTGTGTGTGCTCCTCCCCCAATTTTGAGGTACCCTGGAGGTCATAGGGTGCATCCCCAAGATTTTGGGATCCAGCTGTCCCCCTCCTTCCCCAGTTTTGGGGTTCACTCACCTTTTCTTGGCGATCTCGTTCTGCCTCTTCACTTTTTCCTCCTCGAATTCCCGGATGTTCCTGACCCCGATTTCCCGGCAAAACTCCTCAAAAACCTCGTCCTCCACCTGGGGGAGGGGGGAAATATCAATCTGGGACCACCCCAAACCTCACCAGGACACCCCAAAGCCATCCCAAAACCCCCAAGTCCCCCACCTGGTTCATCTTCTCCTTCAGGTCCTTCATCTCCCGCTCACGGCCTTGGATGATCCGTTTGATGTCGTTGATTCGGGGCCCAAAATTGGCCAATTCGCTCTCAAGTTTAGACTTTTCCTACATTGGGGGGGAGGAAAAGGGGATGAGGGGGTGGAAAGGACCCCCCTGAACCCCCAAATCTACTCGGAGACCAAACAACACCCACCGGGAAGGATGTGAATCCCCCCCAGAAGAGCTGATTTAAAGATGAGAAACCCTCCCAAACGCCCCAAAAAGGAGACACTCTTCCAAAAACAACAGGGTGACACCCCTAAAACCGGGATCAGAGCATCCCAAGGACCCTCCTTGAACTTCAAATTCCCCTGGAACCCCAAATTTCCCCCAGACCCAATAACACTCACAGGAATGTCCATTAATCCCCCCCAAACACCTGATTTAGAGTGCAGACACCTCCTGGAACACCCCAAAAAGGAGGGGTAAGAGCATCCCAAGGACTGCCCTGAACCCCAAAATCCCTCTCTGAGCCCCAAAGTCCCCCAGACCCAGTAACGCCCATGGAGATAAACATGAATCACACCTGAAACAGCTGATTTAGAGCCCGGAACACCCCAAAGAGGGGGTGAATCCCCCCCCCAAAAAGGGGGTGACACCCTCCCAAGCCCCCCACCCAACAGCACCTGCAGGTTCAGGGCCAGGTGCCGGGTCTTGGTCTGTTCCAGGTCGCTCTGGGAGTATTTGAGGCGCATTTGGAGCCCGTGGGCCTGGGACTGGACCTGGCGCAGCTCGGCCTCCTTGCGCTTGGCCTTCATCTGCTCCTGAGGTGGGAACGGGGGGAAAACGGGTCAGGAGTGGCAAGGAAGGTTTTGGTGGTGGGGGGAGGAAAGTTTGGGGGCTGGCATGACCTGTCTGGGAGAGAGGAGGCAGTTTTGGGGGGATGGAAGAGGAAGGTTTGGGGGACGAAAAAAGTTTGGGAGGGAGAAAGAGGAAGGTTGAGGGGGAAGAAGAACAACTTTTGGGGAGGAAAATGTGGAGGAGGAAGAACTTTCGGGGGGAAGCACAACACAAACTTTTTGGGGAAACAACTTTTTGGCAGGAAGTGGGAACGTTTTTTGGGAAACAAACTTCTTTTAGGAAACAAGAAGTTTAGGGGATGGAAAAAAAAACTTTTGGGAGTGGAATAAAAACTTGCAGTGGGAAACAACTTTTAGGGCAAAACCAAGAACTTTTAGGAGGAAACAAGAACTTTCAGGAGGAGGAAAAAGAACTTTTTTGGAGGAGGAAGCACCTTGAGCTCCTCAGTGAGTCGCTCCTTCTTCTCCTTGAGCTTGTCCACGGCTTTCTCATCCCAGCGCCGGGCCTTGGCCTTGAGGTCACTGGCCCCACCGGAGATCACCCCTGACTTCTGGAACAGGGTCCCGTCCAGGGCCACCGTCTGGGGGGAAGGAAGTGGGGGTCAGAGCATGGGAGTGCCCACAAAATCCACCCCTGACTTCTGGGACAGGGTCCTGTCCAGGGAAGGGGTCACTGGGACCACTGAGGGGCCCTCATTGGGGTTGGGGGGTGACCCAGGGACGGGGGGGACTCCACTTTGTGCCCCCCTAACTCCACGTGGTGGGGTTGTGGGGTGTCTGGAGGGTTCCTGCGGGGTGTTTGGGGGCACAGTGGTGGGGATGGGATGGTCTCAAGGCGGGGGGGGTTCCCCACCTTGTGTCTCTGGTGCCCCCCAAACGCGATCCTCCGGGCGTCCTCCACATTGTCACAGACCAGGGCGTTGCCGCAGGCGAACTGCAGGGCCTTCTTGATGTGGGGGGGCTCGTATCGGATCACATCAATCACCAGCTTCGCCCCCCGCAGCTCCCGCAGCTTCTCATCCGTGGGCTTCACCTGCACCCAAACATGGGGGGGGTCAGAGAACCCCCAAAACGGGGTCAGAACCACCCCCACCCCAATTCCCCTGCAGCTCCCACAGCTTCTCATTCGTGGCCTTCATCTGCACCTAAAAAGGGGTGTGAGAACCCTGACGTTGTGGTGGAACCCCAAAAATGAGAGCCGGGAACCCAAAACGGGGGTCCCCAAACCCCAAACTGGTGGACCACCCCCCCCCGCCCCCAACCCTTCAAGGAACCCCAACACCCTCAGATTTGGGGTGTGCCCCCTCACCTCGAGGTAGTCGAGAGGCAGGAAGGTCTCAGGCTCCCCACGCTGCTCCTTGATGTACTGGATGCAATCCCGGCCTGTCTTCTCCGAGTCCACAATTATGGCATCCATGTTCTTCCCCAGCACCTTCGTCACCGCAATCTGGTACTTCTTCTGCGTCGGCTGGCACAGGTCGATGAGGCGTCCGTACTGTGAGAGGGACTCCGAAATCAGGCCAGGGGACCCCCAAAAATGGGGTCAGGGGCCCCAGAAACGTGGGGGTAAGTGAGGAGGGAACAGGGGTTTGGGGTGGTTGGGTTCTTCTGCATGGGTTGGCACAGGTCGATGAGGTGCCTGGACTGCGGGTTTAGAGACCCTGAAATAGGGTCAGAGGACCCCAAAAATGGGGCTAGAGCCCACATTTTAGGGTGCAGGTTTTCAGGGTACACTCACCACGGAGCCCGGGTACAGATGAGGATCCCCTGGGTGGTTTTGGAGTGCTGATTTTGGGGGTACAGATTTTTGATGTGCAAATCTGGGGCACACTCACCACAGAGCCCGGGTAGAGGCGTTTGATGCTGTCCATGATCTCGGCCTTGCGCTGCTGGCGGCTGCTCTCCTGGCGGTCGATCCGCGCGTCCCCGAGCTGCTCCATCACCTGGTTCAGCTCCTTGTTGATCTCGTCGATCCGGCGCTTGGCCAGCTCCACCTCCTCTGTCAGCTCCCCCTCCAGCCTCTTCTGCTCCTCCAGGGACTGCCTGGGGGAAGAACGGAGGGATTTGGGGGTTACCGGGGGGCCAGTCCCACCCCCTCGAGCCTCTTCTGCTCTTCCAGGGACTGCCTGGGGGGGTGAACAGGGGGTTTGGGGGATCTGGTCCAACCCCCTCAAGCTCTCTGGCCATGGGACCCCTGGGGGTGGCCAGGTCCAGGGGCCCAGTGTCCCCAGACCCTCCCCAGCCTACCCGTGACCCCCAGACTCACTTGCTGGTTGCGATGTATTCCTCGAGTTTCTCAATTCGCTTCTGGTTCTCTTCGATCTCCCGCAGCTTCTGCTTGATCTTGGCCTAAGGGGGGAGATTTCGGGGGGTCCAAGAGGGGCCTGGGGGGCCTGAGGGGGGATTCATCCCTTCTACCCCCAGCCCCTCCAACCACCCCTCCCAAACTCCCCTCAAAATCCTCCTCAAATCCCTCTCAATTCCTCACAAATGACCCCCCCAGACTCTCCAAATTTTAGGGGAGGGGCTCCCAGCCCCCCCATCCTCACCTCAGTCTCCACTTTCTTCCTCTCCTCCAGGTCCAGCCGATCCTGATCCGCCTTCTGGTCCCGGTTGAACTTCTCAAGCTCCTGGGCCAAGGTGGCAGCACGTTTGCTGGCCTCCTCCTTCAGCCGGTGGTACTTCTTCACCTGGGGGATGGAATCCAAAGGGATCAGCTCAAATCCCAAAGGGACCAGCCCAAATCCCACCCGGATCAGCCCAAGGTGAGATCACCTCCTTGGCTTTGGTTCTCTTCCGTCCCCTCCCAAATCGCTCCTGCATCAGCCCCAATTGGAGCCCCAAATCTCCCCTGGGACCAGCCCCAAACCCCCCAACCGCTCCATACCTGGTTCTCCTCCAGGGTGAGGTCCCTGCCCTGGCTCTGACTCTCCTCCTCCATGCGTTCCTCAAATTCCTGCCGGGATTTCTCCACGGACACCATCTCCTTCTCCAGCTCGTCCATGTCCGCCTTGCGCTTCTTGTACTGTTTCTGGGCGTTCTGGAGGGATTTCCGGGCTGCTTCCAACTTCTTAATCTTGTGGGATGTGTTTTCCTTGGCCTTGATGTACTGGGGCCTCTTCTGGTTCAGCTCCGAGTCCTTCTCCCTGTGGAAAAGCCACGGATGAGGCCGAGTGAGCCCCTCATGGAACCCCCTCCATGGTTTTTGGGGAGCTGCTGGAGATGACTCGGGATTTTGGTGCATCCTCAATGGGATCCTCAATCTCGCCTGGTCTATGGAAAGTGTCCCTGTCATGGCTGGAACTAGATGGACTTTAATCCCTTTATTTAAGTTTTCCAACCCAAACCATCCTGAGATCCCAGGATTTTAGAACTCCTCCACTATGAAAACAGACTGGGAAAGTTGGGATTCTCCAGTTGGGATTGGGTGAGGTTTGGAGCCACATGGTCTGTGGAAGGTTCACTGCCCATGGTGGAGATTGGGACCAGCTTGGACTTCAATCCCATTTTTCAGACATTTCAACCCAAGCCATTCCAGGATTCCATGATTTCAAAGCTACGGAAACAGTCTGGGAGAGCTGGAGGTGCCCATCTTGGAGCCACCTGGTCCATGGAAGGTGTCCCTGCCATTGTTGGACTTTAATCACACTTTTTAACCGTTCCAACTCAAAGCATTCCATGATTCCAGAGCCCCTCCTCTATGGATCCAGGCTGGCAAAACCGGGATTACCCAGCTGGAGTTCTCCAAGGCTTGGAGCCACCTGGTCTATGGGAGATGTCCCTGCCTATGGCAGGAACCAAACGGACTTTAACCCCATTCTTAACCGTTCCAACCCCACCATTCCAGGATCCCAGGACTCCCCATGGCCTCACTTGATCTCCTTCTCGATCTGCTGCTGCTCCCTCATCATCTTGCCCAGCTCCTTCTTGCGGTCCTTGAGCTCGTCCTCCACGCGGTCCATCCTCTTCTTGTCCTTGTCGATCTCCCTGTTCTTGGTGCCCAACTCCTTGTTGAGCTTCTCGATCTCGGCCTCGTTGTGGAACAGCTTGAAGAGCTGCAGCTGCACCTGGGCCCGAACCACCTCGTCCTTCAGCCGCTGGTACCGGTCGGCCTGGGGGGAAACGGGATGGGGGGGTCTTTCCCAGGAACTTCATGGAATTCTGGACTCAACTCAGTCCTTTTCCTCCTTTTTGACCCATCCTGACCTTTCTTTTATAATTCGGTCAGAGGGTCTCCCTCATTCCCTTCTTGTTCTTCCTGTTTTTCCACAACTCAACAGAAGAATCCTTCTCATTCCTCTTCCTCATTCCTTCTTTTTCTTCCCTTTTTCCATCCTTCCCTTTCTCATCACTCAGTCGAAGGACCTCTCTCATTTCCTTTGCTCCTTTTCTTTCTCATCCTTCCTGGTTTTCCATGACATGAGAATCTTCCTTGTTCCTTTTCCTCTTTGCCTTCCCATCTTTCCTTTTTCCATCCTTCCCCTTTTTCCATGACAGCATGAGAATCTCCCTTATCCGTTTCCATCTTTCTCCTTCCCATTCTTCCCTTTTCCTGGATAACGGGAAGGTCTGCCCCATTCCTTTCTTCTCCTCACCTTTTTTCCATAACTCAGTGAAAGGACCTCCCTTGTTTCTTTTCCTCCTTCTCCTTCCCATCCTTCCCCCTTTTCCATGACAATGTGAGGGTCTGCTTCATTCCTTGCCCATTCTGACCTTATTCCAGAACTCAGTAAAAGGATTTCCCTCATTCCTTTCCCCCCCTCAACCTCTCTCTGGACCATTTCGTGTCCATCTCACCCACAACTGACCCATTTCCTTCCTGTTTCCCCCCTCATTCTTCGCTCCTTCCCAACCAACACCTCCGGCTCCCCCCGATCCTGTTTTTCCCAGGATTTTCCCAGCATTCCCAGACCTCCTCCTTCTCCTGCTTGGCCTCCTTGCGTTCGGCTGCGATGTTCTTCTTGCGGTGGTAGTTGAACTGCGTGTCCTCCTCGGCCTTCACCATCTCCTTCTTCCTCTTGTCGTACTCGGGGGCCAGTTCCCCAGAGCGGGAGATCTCCTCGAACAGGGCCGTCCGCTCCTTGGGGTTCTTCATGGCGATGGACTCCACGGCCCCCTGGCAAATCCAACACCCAAATCCTCAGGGGGTGTCCCCAAACCCTCACAGGGGCCTGGGGTCTCCCTCTGGGAAGAGGCGATGGGAGAGACCCCCCCCTCAAATCCTCACGGGGCTCCCCCTTGCTTTTAGGAGCCCCAAAACCCCTAAACTCCCAAGGCCACCAAAAAGCCTCTCCAAAAACCCCACTAAACCCCCCTGGATCCCCTTCCCAAGCCCCCCCAACCTGGAAGACGAGGAAGTTCCGGGCCTTGATGAGGATTCCCAACTTTTCCAGCTCCTCGCTGTACTCACTCAGCTGCACCACCCGGTTGTTGATCTTGTACTCGGAGGAGCTGCCTGGGAGGGGGATTTTGGGGGGGTCACAGGGGACCCCCCAAAACGTGCCAGCTCCTAACATTAAGCCCCCCCCAAATCTGCCCCCAAACCCTGTGCCCTCCCCACCCCCTGGGCACCCCAAAACCAGCCCTGAACCTCCCCAAACCCACCCACATCAATCCCAAACCTCCCAAAATTTCCCCTGGATCACCCCCAGCCCC
>JAWWEU010000404.1:0-12107 GCA_035583155.1 Acropternis orthonyx | reverse complement strand
AGCCTGCTCAGTGCCCACCACCCTCTGGGGGAAGAGCCTTTCCCTGAGATCCCACCTGCCCCTGCCCTGGCACAGCTTCATAAGGATGAAGGATGAATGTGTTTTAAAATCCTCACCTGCTATTTCACGGCCAGGCTGGCCGGGGCTTGGAGCAACCTGGGCTAGTGGAAGGTGTCCCTGCTCGCAGCAGGGGGTTGGATTTAAATGGTCTTTAAGGTTCTTTCCAAGCCAACCCATTTTGTGATTTCATTTAAGGCAATTTGCCTTCAGGTCCTGGACAAGATCTCAACTTGCAGCGTTACAAAAATGCTTCAGCTGGGTCTGAGCTGAGAAAACCTGAACCAGCAGAGGAAGCCGGGTATTCTTTTCTCCCTAACCCAGCATTTCTGTTCCTTATCATTAAAACGAGGGAAAAAGAATTCCTTCCTCCTCCTGACTTGTCTATTTTGATGGCACAGTCATTTTTTCCTCCCAGTGTCATTAAATCTGCCGTCATCTGGGCACTCAGGGCGGCAGACAAAGCTCAGCTGCAAATAACAGACGCCACACCATCATGAATTTCAATCACGGCGGAGGATCTGGGATGTGAATAAACACTGCGGGGCTTAGTTTTAATGCCACGGGCAAGAGGTTCATCACAGCACCTCCTGATGACACCTTGGGCTCTAATTAAGCCGGAGACATTACTGACATCCTGGGAGCAATGCAGAGCTCCCAACAGCCCTGCCCCCTGTGCCAGCGAGCACTGGGTAAATCACCACTTCCAGTCGCTTTTCATTGCATTGAAAAGAACATAAAGAGCTTGAGAGGCTCCGAAAAGGAGCAATTCAGGCTCCATGGGGTGATAATCACCTTGAAATCCTTGGTGTTTAATTTATCCTACACGGAGACAAAAGATTTGCAGTGGCCCAGGATAGTTTGCTTGTGCTGCCAACACGTTCGTCAGAGAACTCCAGGATGGTTTGGGTGGGAAGGGACCTTACAGATCATCCAGCTCCACCCTTGCCATGGGCAGGGACACTTTCCACCAGCCCAGCTTGCTCCAAGCCGCATCCAACCTTGGACACTTCCAGGGATCCAAGGGCAGCCACAGCTTCTCTTCCTAAGCCAGCTCTTCCTACTTTTTAAAGGAAAGATTGGCAAATGTTGTTTTCTGCCCTGCATTAGCAAACACATCTTCATTCCCAAAATAAACCAGGTGAGCATCAGCCTTGGCTCAGGACTGATAGCACACTGGAATGAACTTCGTGTTTAGGAAGAATAAAAGGCCCTGAGGGGAACAGAAGGTCTTTTCCTGTCATGGCATGGCCTTGGCACAGCCAGGCTGTGGTACTTGAGATGAAGTTTTTGGGTGTCTTTATCACCCTTGGGCCAACCCTCCCTCTCCATCTCCCAGCAGATTCCAATGAAATTAATGAAAATAACGCAGCAAGACAGAATTCCTCAGCTGTTCCCAGTGCCTGGATTCAATGGAATATTTGAATGACATTCTCCAGTAGGGTCTCAGGGGTGACAACAACCGCATTTCCACCCCATGACAAGGACAACAACTGGAGGGATTTTCTCATAAACATTTTCTCTGTCGACCTCCTCCTTGGGCTGAGCCCACTGGGGACTCGACTTGCTTCTGGGCACCTCGGCAGAGCTGGAATGCTGAAAGCTGGAGAGAAGTCAAAGTGGGACAACATGGATGATTAAGGGGCTGGAAGGATTGACTTATGAGGAAAAAAGCTGAAGGAACTAAATATGGCTAGTTTGGCTGGAGCACAGGGAAGGAGGACAACTGTCTGCTGACAGACACAAATGTCGGGGAGGGCGAGGAGTTGTTTGGGTTAGCCCAACAGGGGAATAACCAGGAATCTCAAGATGGGATTAAGAAATGGAAAATGAACACTGGCCACCAGGGGAAACGTTCTCAGCAGTGAGATTTAACCTCCTGGATTGTGGAACATCCTCCCAGGGGGCTGGGGTGGAAATCCTGCTCTTCGAGCCGTTTAAAAATGGACTGAAACACGGTCTGTTGGGAATAGTGCTTGGACCAGGGATGGACTGGAGCCGGGCAGGGTGTTCCCTTCGAGAAGCACAACATGTGATGCTGAGTGGGGACCATGGGAAGGTGCTCAGAGAGCACAGCAAGGACCTTTGCCCAAATCTGGGAAAACCCAGGCATGGACTAGGCTTTAAATCATGGAATCGCAGCATGGTTTGGGTTGGAAGGGGCCTTAAAGATCATCTCATTCCACCCTCTGCAAAGGGCAGGGACACCTTCCACCAGCCCAGGTTGCTCCAAGCCCCGTCCAGCCTGGCCTTGGACACTTCCAGGGATCCAGGGGCAGCCACAGCTTCCATGGGGAATAAGGTTTGTTCTTTCTGGCTGGGTGTGGAAGAAGAGTTGTTCATGTTTGTCTTCTGTCCCAGGCATAGAAAATGAGGGAAAACCAGGATATAGGACTGGGAACCTTGTTTGGGAAACAGTTTTAGGTCTGTCAGGACTTTTAAGTGCCATGCCCAGAGTTTGGACACAAACGTCATCCAGATCCCTGGAAAGCTGTGGAAATAATGCCATAGATCTTCATTATCAGGGAGGCTCCAACATCTGTGATACACAGGGATTATCACACGTGGTGGACTGGCCTGAGCTTCAAACAGCCCATAAAAGTTATTTATGAGCTCCAAACCCACGCCAAGGGCCTGTTACATCTCTCAGCTCTGATAAACCAAAGCAAACAATGGAACAGAAATAAACAAAAAGCAGCAGCGAAACCCCTAAAGACCCAAACCAAAGTAAAATAGGGATACAACAAAATAGGAGTAAAATAACATAGGACTAAAATAACACAGGAATAAAAAGAAATAGGAATAAAATTAAATATGACTAAAACAAAATAGGAGGAATAAAACAAAATAGGAGGAATAAAATTAAAATAAAATAATAAAGTAAAATAAAATAAAATAAATAAAAAAAAATCTCCACTGAAAAGCAGCTGGAGCAAAAGTGAAACACAGAGAATGCTAAACAAACACCAGCTGCTCCCACCTCAGTACCTGGAGAAGGTCACAAGCAGCATCCAAGACGTGAACAGCCAGTTTGGTCTGTTTTCCCTCGAGGATCTCCCTCCAGTCCCTCCTGTGGGGGGACAATCCAGCCTGGAGCTCCTGGCTGTCACCTTCCTGCCAGCACAGGAGAGGCTGAGAGCACATGAGCTGAAGAGCAGGGGTGTCACGAAGCCATCTGAGGACAATCAGACATGCTTGTCATCTGCATAAAAAATTAATGTAAAAATTAATATGAAAATATGGTGATAATTAAGGCGGAGGTACCATGGAATGGGATACTTTTGTTGTGTCCTGGCAGCAGATGCTTAAAGAGCATCTTGGCCTCAGTAGCAGCTCTGGGTTTTGACAGAGACAGAGTGAGTCTTGGAATCATGGAATAATCTGGCTTGGAAGGGACCTCCAGAGCTCAGAGTGCTGCCAGCTCAGAGACCAGACCAGGCAGTTCAGGACTTTTCCAGTCTGATCTTGAAAACCTCCAAGGATGAACAAAGCCCATCATGTCCACCTTGCCCCGTGCAGTGAATTCTCCAGCCCCACCACCCTGGTGGCCTCCACTGAACTCACACCAGCTTAGGAATGTCTTTGCTGTACTGGGAGAGCCCCAGACCTGGACACATTCTCCAGGTGAGGCCTAACAAATGCTGAGTAAAGCAGTATTTTAGGCATTATAAGCAGAAACATCTTCAAACTCCAGCTCCGTGCAATGCTTCCACCCAAAACTGAGAAGAATGATGGGGACAAGCATGGGAGAACCTCACCAGGGAGTCTATTTTCTCATCTCATACTTCCTTCTCCTCTACATACACTGATATAAACCTGGGTGGACCTCCCAGGTGACCCAAAGATGTTTGTGGTTCTTGTTCTGCACATGATTCCTTCTCCTGATCATCTCCTTTGGGTTTTAAACCAGAATTACATCCCCTGCTCACATCTATGAGGGTACCAGAGCAGCAACATCAAGATCAGAATCCAAACATCTTCAAATACCCACAAAAGAGACGGAATGAGAGAGGATTTTGTCAGATCTAGTCCATTCTTCTCACCTGTAGGATAATTAACCTTCTCCTCCTGTCCAACCCAAATGTCTTGCTCCTGGTTTAGATGTTGCCCGTTCTCCTGCAGTGGCCCTGAGGAGCAGGTTCCTCCCTTCCTTTCCACAGTCCCCTTTAGCACACTTGCAGCCTCCCAGCAAATCTCCCTGCAGTCCTCTCTCCTCCAGACTAAACAATCCCAACTCTTTCAGTCCTTCCTTGGAGGTCATGTTTTCTGGACCTCTGATCATTCCTGCTGCTCTGGCCTGGACCTTATCCAGTTGGCCTCCGTCTCCCTCAGAATTCCTCGTACCGGACACTTGGGCTCCAGCTGAAGCCTTTGGGGACTCCTCAGAGCAGAGATCTCTGCTCAGCCCATTAGAAGGGAGACTTAAGTTACTAAGTCTGGACACGGTTCTGAATCCACATTTCCTCCTTGCTCAGGATGGCCCTGCTGTTCCCACCCGGGACCGTGTCCGGAATGCAAATATCTGACGTGCTCAAGTATTTGAGAGCCACTGGACACTGAAGGAAGATGGGACAGAAGCTCTTCCTGATGGCAGGTCCCCAGGGCACAAGCACATTTGGGGACGTCCCAGCTCCTTGATGTGGGGCAGGACCTGGGGTGGGATGGAGGGAATTCTGCTGTACCCAAATACAGCTCTTTTTACACAGACAGGACAAAGGGGAATGGTTTTGAATGAGAAGGGCAGAGATTTAGATTAGATTTGAGGAAGGAATTGCTGGCTGGGAGGGTGGGCAGGCCCTGGCACAGGCTGGGCAGAGAAGCTGTGGCTGCCTCTGGATCCCTGGGAGTGTCCAAAGGCCAGGTTGGACGGGGCTTGGAGCACCCTGGGCTGGTGGGAGGTGTCCCTGCCCATGGCAGGGGGTGGGATGAGACGATCTTTAATGTCCCTTCCAACTCAAACCGTTCCATGTCTCTTGTTCACAGATGTCTCAACACGTCTCCTTTTTGCTGCCCAGCCCTTCAGCTGCAGATCCACATGTTGGATGGGAAAAGAACTTCAAATCAAATCAATACAACTAAAAAGATGTTTCCACTTCCCTTAATCAATAACAAGATTTGTTCTCCTCAGAAGAGAAACTGACTCCCACAAAGGAACCCATCTATTAAAGGCAACAAAACGGCTCTGATTGGCACTAATTGATGACTACCCACATTACAGCCACCTCCTCTGTCCTCCACAGACTCAATGAAATGCAAAAGGGAACAAAGAGCTTAAAGGATGAAACATGAGATTTCTGTAATCCTTTCAGCTTCACTCATTTCAAGTGCTTAACAGGAGAAGAATTACACTCCCAGGCAGGCGCACACATTTTTTTCTCTCCAGAGCACTGGCATTTCTCTTCAGTCGTATTTATTATTAAAGCAAAGTAAACAATTTGCTGCAAACACCAATTTGATTTGTTGTTGTTTCTTTTGTCTGTCTCCACTTACAAATTAGCAGGTCGTGAAATGCATTTATTTGGTTTATTTGTAATTAATAGCTGCTAAATCCTTGGCTGGGTTTGGCACTTGGGAGTTGCAGCTGTACATCCCTGCACCCTCAGTGCTACTCTGGTCTCCTCGGAGTGATGCACAGAGGAAATGGAGGAATCCTGGGACAACCAGAAATGCAAAGCAGTTTTAGGTGAGCTCTAACCCTCCCTCCCCACTCCTCAGTGGGGGGGTTTCAAGGCTGACACTGATCTCACTAATTGGTGCTTGGACAAGCATTGCTTCCCTTCTGAGGGGAAATCCCTCGTCACCTCCTTCCTCTCCCTTTCATCCACCTTTGGCTCACGTCTTCTGCTTCCATCTTTGGGGATTCATTGGGTACAGGACAAATCAAGTCCCCTCCTTACCCCAGCTGGAGCTCCCAAACAGTGCTCTGGCACCAAGGCAGTGCCTGGCACGAGCTGTCCCTAACCCACCTCATTTGCCCCCGCACAGATTCACCTCCGATTCCCACACCCCTGGAATGAGCCCTCAGGGCCAGGAGACCACATCTTGCAGAGCCTGCAGCAGGCCAGTGTTCCTTGGCTGAGCTCTGCTGAAGAAAAGGCCCTTGATCCTGTGCTGGTCCAACTCCCAGGAGAGCTTAAACCAGCCCTGACCATCCATCCCAGCCCCCCGGGGTAGGATAAGGATCAGGATCAGGCATCCCATGTGTATTTCCATCCTCACCCCATGCAACTTTCTCTCAAAATTACCACCTGCTTCCAAGACGTTTGCTGGGGGAAACACAAGACTTTCCTTTCCAGCTGGAATGGTGCACAGAACTCCAGGATCAAAGCCCTTGGCTGGTTGGCAAACTGGGAGCTGTCTAGCAAATGCTGCCCCGTCAACCAAGCGAAGCTTAACCACCTTTCTGGATAAAGAGAAGGGACAGGGAGGAGATCTTGGACTTGTGTCCAGAGGATTCATCCTATGACTTACCTGAAACTCCCCAGACTATGAGTCATGAGAGTCCTGAAGGGGAACAATGCATTTCCCAACATTTGGAGAAAGACGTGGGAAGGCCGTGCCAATATTTTACCAGCAGGAGTGATTTCACTCAGGTAGCTCCACTCAGGCTCCAAATTAATCCCTGCTCCTTTATTTCAGTCGCTGGAGACAGGCAGGCACTTCCAAGCAGGAATCATCCCACTGTAAGACAGATGTCTAACGCAGATTAGATGATTCAGCTGCTGGAGGGCTGATCTGCCTCCAGTGACTGCGGAGCACAGCTCGGATCAGACAGCAAACTGTGATTTGCTTCCAGGGAGCCCAGGTGACACCACTGCCCCTGGAAATAATTACCTTTACAGCGAGTGGCAGGCAGTGCTTTCCATGGGAAATGGGCCTGGTCTCTTTTTTTTTTTTTTGGACAAAACGAGGAGTTCTGCTCATCAAAGAGCCTCTCAGAGCCCAAACTTTCATGTGGTGCTTGACTTCACATTGCACAGCCTGCTGCCGGAGCAGCTCCTGCTGCGCTGAGGGAGCACAGCAGGGACCCCGGAGATGGGGACTGGGAAGCTGGGCGCTGTCATCCCGGGAGAAAGGAGCCTTGTCAGGACCTCCTGCCTTGCCCAGGGGAGCTCAACGTTGTCATCGGCTTGGATGAAAGTAAATCTATTCCCTGGAGCCGATGGCAGCGGATTGGGACACAGGAGTGCGTGAAGTGGCAGCTAAAGGGAAGGGCAGCGCTCTCAGCTCCATCAGGACTATCCAGCTGCCCACGTGTTTTGGCTCAGATGGGTATTTTATGAAGTAAAATGCAGTGGAATATGAGGATGACAAGGAATATCCACCATACCCAGGGAGCAGAGACCTGTGAGCCAAAGGACAGGGATTTTTTGAGGACTTGAATATTTAGAGAGGAAAGAAGGTTGCCTTGATTTCCTTCAAAGGTGATGGTGAATAGGATTAAAGGAGAGTTTCTATGTCTGCAGAAGTCTCAGACAACAGGTACTGAAATATCGTGTGCAGTTTGTAATACAAACTGCAGAAAAGATGTTTAAAAGTGAATAAATCCAAGGAAAATCCAAGGGGAAAAGGCTGTGAAAGCACCATCTAATGAAAAAGGATTAAGATATTAAAAGTGGGATTCATCCCACCTCTATTTAGGAGTTTAAAAGGCCAAAGGTAGCCCAGGCTGGATATTTGGCTTCCTTAAGAATCAAAGGAGAGTGAATTCCATTTCCAAAACATGGGTCATCTCCATTTTGTGGAAGAGCCAGTTCTTTGGGGGGACCAGCCAAGCTTTTCTGACCTTGACTTCACAGAATTTATGGCAGAAAACAGCAGGTTTAGGGCTATCTTGGCATATCCAAGTCCTTTGCAACAGTTATCCCAGTTCCACCTCCTCCCTTCTCCAGCCAGAGGAGCATCAGACACCCCTCAAGAGCTCCTGAAATGTTCAGCCAGCAGCACTTTGGGATACAGGTTCCAAAAAGGGATGTGTCTGCCTGGAGAAAAGGGAAGAGAGAGGGAAATATTCCAGAATATGTATTAAAGGAGGAAGTCCATGTCTTTCCTGTGCCATCCTTGGGGTATCTTTGGCTCTGACCCATCCGATTGCCCTCCCAGCCATCAGTGAGGAGCATCCTCCCCCCCTCCAAGGTGCTGTTGTGGCACCTTCTCCCCCATTCACCCCAAATTGTGCTCCCCATGAGGTCCATGAGCAGCAGCAGCCCTGGTGTCCCTTTGCAGGCTGGTTTCCAGTCCCCAGGCCAGTGTCTACTGGATCTTCTCTGAAGGGAGAGGGACTTTCCACAAGAGACAAGGGGAATGGCCTTCAGCTGAAGGAGGGCAGGGATAGACGGGATACTGGGAAGGAATTCCTGGCTGGAAGGGTGGGCAGGCCCTGTGCCAGGTTGGGCAGAGAAGCTGTGGCTGCCCCTGGATCCCTGGGAGTGTCCAAGGCCAGGCTGGAGCAACATGGTCTGGTGGAAGGTGTCCCTGCCCTTAGACTTGATGACCTTTAAGGTCCCTTCCAAACCAAACCATTCCATGATTTTATGGTTCTGTGACAACCTGTGTAAGCAAAACTGCCCAGCAAAGTGTATTTCACCACTGGATGAGTAAGGAACTGTTGTCTTTTCCGTCCTGTGTCCTCCAGGCACTTCTGCAGTATCCACATTGATGAGGAAGACACTTCTCCCAGAAGGCTCCAAGTTCATCCAACTTTGGGCAAAACTGTCAGATAATGAGAGGTTCTGGTCTGTCTTGGCAAGGCTGGTCTTTAAGTGGTGATCTCCAATAATGGAGACCACATGGTCCTCTCCAAGTCCAAACCACCAGCCTTTGGAGTACAGTGGTTGACCTGAGGGAGAACCCGGCAAAATAAACAGTGTTGGGAATGCTCTGCCCTGGGAATGCTTCGGAGCACGTAGCCTTGCTGGAACAGGGGACCCACGTTTCAGGATGAACAGGGAGGGCTCTGGAGCTGGAAGGGTAACTTGGCTCCTCTCCTTTATCCTGCCAGTGCTTCTCAGTGCGGAGCAAAGAGGGGAGGGAGAGGAGGAGGTGCTTTCACCCACCATGTGGTATCAATAGGTTGGTGGTGAAAAGCCTCTTGCTGACAAGGAACATCAGAAACAACAGTGTCGAACGTGTCTTTGTGAGCAATTACAGTAAAAATAAATGTACCCTCAGGAAAGATGAGAAGCATTAATGTATAGATAGAGAGAGAGGTGTAGATAGATAGATAGATAGATAGATAGATAGATAGATAGATAGATAGATAGATAGATAGATAGATAGATAGATAGATAGAGATAGATATAGGTACAGGCCTCCTGCTCCCCATCCATGATTCCCTGGGCCAGGATTAGAAACACGTTGGAGTAGCCTGAGAAAGAACACTTGTGTGTCCTAATTCTCTCGTTAAACAGCAGATGGTTGGTCTTGCCATGGGGTTGATGTCACGGGGTTCGCTTCCCTTTTGATGTGTCGTCACCCCCCAACCATCCCAAGAGAATTCCCCGGTGAATTTGGTGCCCACACGGTGCTACCCCGTTCCCTGCCCACCCTGGTGAGCCTTGCTGGAGGAGCACAGACCTTCCTCAGGCACAGTTTGCTGGGTGGACACACCAAACTGCAGGGAGAGACCTGTGCCAGGTCCTGCTCCTGAATTATGCCAGGCTACAGGACCACTCAGGTAAAGGAAGGAGGGGCAGATCCAGCTGGAATGGCAGGAAAATCCTCCTTGACAAAGAGGTGCTGGGAATAATAACCATTTTGTTTATCAGTACAAGGTAACACCAGAATTTTATCAGTGTAACTTGAAATTAGGGATCATTTTTAACAGAGGAAGGAGTTGAAAATTCTGCCTTTCTCCGATTATTCCTCAAAGAAATCTATTTCTGCTTTCATTTTATCACCGAGCTCCGAATGAATCTCCCAAGTGCCAACAGAGAATGAAAGAAAAGCAGCACAAATTTAACAATGACAAGTCATGTAACAATTAACACCCCCTGGGAGCTGGAAATAGATGATCCTTTAGGTCCTTTCCAACCCAAACCAGTCCGTGATTCAACGATGACAAAACAAAAACCACCAGGCCGCCGATGGGAACAGTTTTTTTTTGAGCTCCTCTGCCAATGTTTTCAACAAAGCCAAACAAGAGGATGATTTCTGGAGCACAGAAAGAGAATGCCCTTTGTGACCCCTGCACACCCCTGTCCTTCCGACCAGCACAAACCACAGTGCTTTACGTCATCCCACAGAGCGTCACGGAGCACATGGCCTGTCCCCCCGCTGCCCTCAGCCATCCCACGGCACAGCCCACTGCCAGTCCTGGAATGTCATGTCTTGTGGGGACCGGTGTGAGGGAGAACAGTCCATTCTAAGCGCCCGGTGCTGCTCTTCCCTCTCTGGTGGGCAGGAAGGGCTGGAGCCAAAGCTCTGCTCCCAGAGCTGGCTGAACCAGCACAGGCAAGAAAGTCACATATACCAAGGAACTGGCCTAGAACTGACCTAAAATAAACCCAGACCAAGGTCAAGCCTGGATTTAAGACCATGGACAGGTGTTTGCTTTGCTCCCTGATATCTCCAAGCTGCTTGGGACTGAAACCAACCTTCTCACCCACATGGGATTTCACACTTGTGACCACTGTGAGGCTGGTTCAGATCATCTCCCAAGAGGGCAAGCTGTGCACCCTACATGTCCTCCAGGAATTCCAAAAGCCAGCCTTTAAAACCTCCATGAAATCTAAAAGTCAGCCCTCCCAACCTCCAGGAATTCCAAAAGCCATCTTCCCAAACCTTCATGAAGTTTCAAAAATCAATTTTTAAAACCCCCAGGAATTTCAAAACCCATCTTCCCAAACCTCCAGAAATTCCATAAGCCATCCTCCCAAACCTCTATGAATTCCAAAACCCATCTTCCCAAACCTCCAGAAATTCCATAAGCCATCCTCCCAAACCTCTATGAATTCCAAAACCCATCCTCCTAAACCTTCAGGAATTCCAAGAGCCATCATTTCAAGCTTCCATGTATTCCAAAACCCATCCTCCCAAACCTCCAGGAATTCCAAAAACCATGCCAGCCCCTCCAAAAAAACATCCTCTCAAACCCCACCAGGTATTTAGAGAAAAAGTGAGGCAGCACCTCGTGCTTTAAAATCCCTCTCCCAGGCACTAAGTGGAACATTTGGGAAGAGCTGGATATTTCCAGAGGGTGATCATCCCACAGATGAGTCCTCAGCCCAGCGATCCCTTGTCCCAGTCCTGTGTGCTGAGAACATCACCCAGCCCTGCACGCTCTGCACATCCAACCTGGCACACGAGGGGAAGCAGAATCCCCACGGACCTCCTTTAGAAGGGACTGAGACCATTCTTTGTGATGCCATTTGGGAAATCTTGAATGAAAGGGCTCCTCTCCCAGTCCTGGCCAAGCCTGTGGTTTTCCATTGAGCAGGGAGGAGGAGACACATACCTTCAGAATTGTCTCTGTGGATGGGAATTCATCCTGGTTTATTTTCTCAAGGCTCGTGGCTTGTCACAAATCCTTTTAAAGTCATGAGGCCTGGGAGGGGTGGGGAGGAAAGGGAATGTTTGGGGTTATTTTTGTTCAGATAGAAAGGGTTAGTAAGTCATTCCGATCCCGTGAAGTGAGCGCTTAGAAAGCCATAACCCCGTGCACTTTTTCACTTGGGGACATTCGGAAGAAGTGGAGGGAACTAAAACAGTGTTCCCCCCAGCCCAGATACCCCCCAGATCCCACCGCGCTGATTCTTGCCCGTGTATCCTCACACAGCTGCATCATTCTGGAAAATCTGAGTGAATCTGCTCCTTTTTTGAGCCTAATGCAATAGTCAGTGTGAAGGGTCCCCTGAGCTGGGCATCCTTTTGCTCCCTCCAACCGTCCCAGACCCCCCCTGAACTAAAGAAATGGCTACAAAGGCCTTCCAAAGTTTGTCTTTGCTTTTGTTTTCCCAACAGATCCTCATTTTTCAGTTCCTTCTTCGCAAAGATGGCAGTGAGTGGCTTTTGGCTCTGTCTGGGCTGTGAAAGGTCCCCCTCAGATCATT
>JAWWEU010000403.1:0-12108 GCA_035583155.1 Acropternis orthonyx | reverse complement strand
CTCCAGCTCTCCTGGAGCCCCTTTAGGCTCTGCAAGGGGCTCTCAGGTCTCTCCAGACCCTTCTCTTCTCCAGGTGAGCCCCCCCCAGCTCTCCCAGCCTGTCCCATCCCAGAGGGGCTCCAGCCCTCACAGCATCTCCGTGGCCTCCTCTGGACCTGCTCCAACAGGTCCTTCCTGTGCTGTGGACCCCAGAGCTGGAAGCAGCACTCCAGAGGGATTGTAGGCTTTGGGAAGATGGGCAAGGGGGTGTGGGATTGCTACCTGGGAAGTGTCTTGGGGTATCCAGAGCATAGCAAAGTGTTGGAAACTGTAAATATAAAACGGAATGATCCATCACAGTTCAGAAAGCTCAGGATAACATCTCTCCTCTTCAAAGTTCTCAGGTCCGTGCCCTGAAGGGAACTCTCTCCTTGCTGCACACACAAACAAACCCTCCAGTCCAGAGGTCTGGCTAGGAGTGGGGGGATAAACCTTTTGATTGGTCTGTTGCAGTAAATTACTGATAGAAGTCAACAGAAGATAAAGATAAGAAGAAGAAAGTAGGTCGCCGTAAGTCGGGACTTTCTCTTGAGTCCTCTTGTATCCCTGTTTCTGGTAGAGAGAAGGGGAAGACTCTGGACACTGACAGAGCATGGAAATCAGGTGTAATAATTCCTCTTTGTACATCTGGTGGCATCTGCAGCAGCACTGGCACCATCCTGAGCACAGCAGCCTGATGAAAACCATGTCCTTGGCACATTTCTCCAAATCTCAGTGCTTTTCATGCCTTTACTGCTCTTTCCTTCTTCTTTGTGTTTTGTCTTCAAGGTGAGAAAACCAGAGCCAAGGATAACAGGAGCTCCAGCCCATAAAACTTCAGTTCCCCCTCCTCAAAGAAGATAATGGCTGTGTTAAGCATCCGTCCAAAGAACATTTCCTACAAAAAGTTTGGAAATGTTAAAATGAAACTTCATACTTCAAAATTCTTAAGTTATTATTATATTTTAAATTTTATTTTCCCCTAATGAAATCTCTAAAATATCCTGAACGGTGGAGGGTTTTTTTACCATCTGAGCATCTTTCTGTCCATGAAACTTTGAACTCCACAAAGTGGTTTCACTCTGGGTACTCAGCCTGCATTTTCAGCACTCAGCTACAGAGCCAAGAATAAAAGCAGTGTTTTCCCATTGGATACCTAGATGGGAGAATTATCCTTCCCTTGAATGTCAACACTCCTCCTTGATTATTTCCCTGGAGAACAGGCAAAACAGGCTCTTAGAGGATAAAAATCCTAAACAGTTACTTCTTTACCAGGAATAACCATGGTGTGGAAGATTTGAAACTTCTCAGGACGTCACCAGTGCATCCCATGTTGGGAAGTGGTGCTTAGCTTCCAAACCTTTCCCTGTGAGGAGGCTTTGGATAGCTGTCTCTGAGGCAATGCTGATTTCAGGCAGCCTGAGCAGGGCAATCATGTAAAAAGGTTATGTTGATACGGCTCAGATCGCTCTGATGCAGATTTGCTGCGCTGGTCCAGAGGAAACAGCGACCTCGTGGGAGATGACAACTAAGTCCAGTGTATTTGAGGGTTAATCAGCCTCCAGAAGAATTTTTAAAGCTGATTATCCTGCTCCAGGAAAGTTAAACTGTGTCCCATCTGCTGGCATGGCTGTGCTGTGCTGTGGCCCCAGGCATGCTGGAGGGTCTGCAGGACCTCCCCACACTCACTGGCTGCCAGCACAAACATCTCTTTCCATCTCTTACTAACAGCAGAATTTCCAGTCCTCACAGTCATGGAAGAAAGCCAGAAAACAGGAAATTAATCTGTGAGTGAAGGAAAGCCAGCCTTTCTAATAGTTCCCCCTTGTGCATCGCTTCGCCTGGTTGAGGCACAGCACGCTCACAGCAAACTGAGCAGCAGCAAACAGCCCAGGGACCAAACACCACGGGAGAGGCCACACTGCCAGCGAGGGACATGAGCCAGGCTGGCAGGAAAAGGGCTGCCAGGCTGCTGGGAGCTGCCAGGGCCAGCGGGCACCATGGCAGGGCTCAGCTGCAGGGAATGAGCCAAAAGGAGCGTGAGCACCCACTCAGGACAGTGAGCGACTGTGTGCAGGCGTTGCTCCAGATTCCAGGAAAAAGCTCTGCTCCCTGTGTGATGGAATGAAACCTAGAGTTTCCCATTTGGTTGGATCATCTCATTCTAGTTCCACTCCCCTGCCATGGGCAGAGACAACTCCCACTAGACCAGGTTGCTCCAGCATGGCCTGGAACACTTCCAGGGATGGGGCAGCCACAGCTTCTCTGGGCAAAGAACTTTCTCCTAATATCTAATCTAAACAAACTCTCTGTCAATTTGAAGCCATTACCCCTTGTCCTGTCACTCCAGCCCCTTGTAAATAGTCTCTCTCCATCTTTTTTGTAGCTCCTTCAGGTACTGGAAGGGGTAAGCTGGAAGTCCTCTTCTCCAGGCTGAAAATTCCCAGCTCTCCCAGCCTTTCCTCCCAGCAGAGCTGCTTCATCCTTTGATCATCCTGGTGCCTCCTCTGGACTTGCTCCAGCAGCTCCATGTCCTCCCTGTGCTGGCCCCCAGGGCTGGAGCAGCTCTGCAGGGGGTCTCCCTGCCCTGCTGTGGGATCAGCAGAAGGGCTAAGCCACCCATCAGAATTAAAACTGTCTGTCTCATCCCACCAGCACCCTCAGGGATCTGGTTCCACAGACAAATCCTCGCCCACAGCAAACTGGATCAGCTCCATGGTCACCGAGCTGCTGCAGAATCCAGACAGTGCCGAGTTTCCATGGCAATTTTACCACATGCAGTTTATCCCACATTGCCTACAAACAGCCCAGGGCTCCCGTGATATTCCAGGTTGTTTTTCGGATCCCAGTTTCCTGCAGTGAGCCGGGGTTATGTGGGATGAACCCAGAGCATCCTTCCAGCCCATGGCCAAGCCTTGTGGCCAGCTCTGTGCATGCCCTGCAGCACTCCTTCTCCTTTATTATTTATGTCTCCTGAACACCCTGCTTGTTCTCCTGGGCCTCTTGGGTTACCTGGTAATGACACAGCAACTCCCATCCTTTCCCTTCCTTCACAGAGTCACATATTGCCAGGAATGCTCCAGGCAGGGAGCAAGGACTTCCCTCCAGCTGAGAGTGCTGTCCCCACAGGGGAGGGGCCAGTGCCTTTTTGGGCTGGAATGGCATTTTTGGATCAGATCAGGGTCACAGCAGATGAAGGGCTTTGTCCTAAAGGAGCACAGGCACTTTGCAGGCAGAGCATGAAGACAGGGCACAGGCTGGCAGGTGGGAAGGATGCAGCAGGGACCACTGGGATTAGGAAATGGCTTTAGGCAATGGCTTCTGAAATTCTCCAGCTGCCCTTGGTAGCTTTGGGAAGGCATAGTCCCTCTGGCACTGGCAATGCACTCCTTGACTTCTGGAGCACAACACCCTAAATAGGCTTTAAAAGCAGTTTGTAACATGCAAGCCACTGGAGACACCTCTGCTCTCATCCCAAAGAGAGGGCAGGAACAGTTTTTCTCACTGTTCCCACAGCCCAGTTGTCCAGTTCATGGGTCCCACTGCAGTGGCCAAATGCAGACAGTGGGATCTTTCCTAAGCTTGGAGCCAAAACCACCCCACAATTCCAATTCCATCCAGGAGGACACAGCCAAGGCAACAGCCCCAAACCAGTAAGCAGAGAGGAGCTCAGGTTTATCACCTTTTCCCACCCTAATCCCTCTGGAGTGGGCACTGATCCATCTTGCCACATCTTCCTCGGGGCATGAGCTCCTTCCAAGGTCTCTGGGGGGAATTTCAGCACCTCCTGTTCACCCTCAGGACCTCGGGGAAGCTGTGTTTGGTCACCAGTCCCCTCATTTATCAATGTCTGTCCTTTACCAACCAGAAACCAAATACAGACCTGGTTATTCTTAATCCTCCCCTCTGGGTATTAAATAGCCCCTGAGTGTGCTCTGCAGACACACCCACCTGCAGAAAGGAGATGTGATGGACCCATTTTCTCTGGACTTTTCACCCCAGCTCATCCCAAACTACATTGTGTAGAATGGAGAAATTTTGTACTAGAAAGGTCTGAATGATGCATTTTTTCCATTTAAGAAAAAAAAAAAAAGCTTGTCAAATTACTTCTGTGGGTTAAGCCAGAGCAGGAGCTGTGCCCAGCATCACTGAGTGAAGAGCTGTGAAGCAGCAAACATCATTTCTGCCTCAGGGAAGAGGAATGTGTCAGAGGTGAGCTGAGCATCCCTTGGAGAGGAGCAGTCAGGATCCAGTGCTCCCTCTGCCGCCACAGGGAACAACCTCAGGCTGACAGAAAATCGACAGGGGCAATATAAACCTTTTTCATGCCTGAACACAATTGATTTAGTTTCTCACATCTTTATCTAAAGGAGCTGATAGTGGCCTGTGGTGAGGGAGGTGACTCAGAAAACAGAGGAAAAGGGCCACGGAGGACTCTGAGTGACTGACCCTGTGTGGCAATTCCTGCAGAGCTTCAGAATGGGTCAGGTTCTTTGGTTTAAGGCACTACTGTTTCTCTTGTCCCTGCTGCAGTGTGGAGGATCCTTGTCTGGCATCCCTCTGCTGCAGTGCAGGTCCAGCACCTCTCTGCCTTGCCATGGCCTGGGAGTGCTTTCCTTTGGACTCCCCTTTTTTTTTCTTTATTTCTTTTTTTTTTCTCTAATGTTTCCTAGACTCACAGAATCATTGAGGTTGGAAAAACCCTCAGAGACCATCAAGTCCAGCTGTTTCCCCAGCACTGCCAAGGCCACCCCTGTCCCCGAGTGACACACCCACAAGGCTGTTAAATCCCTCGAGGGATGGGGACTCCACCCCTGCTCTGGGCAGCTGTGCCAGGGCTGGACAACCTTTTTAGGAAAGGCATTTTCCCCAATATCCAACCTGCCCCTGCCCTAGCCCAGCCTGAGGCTGTTCCCTCTCCTCCTGTCCCTGTTCCCTGGGAGCAGAGCCCAACCCCTTCAGCTCCCCCCTCCTGGCAGGGAGTTGCAGAGAGCCAGAAGGTCCCCCCTGAGCCTCCTTTTCTCCAGGCTGAGCCCCCCCAGCTCCCTCAGCCCCTCCTGCTGCTCCAGCCCCTTCCCAGCTCCATTCCCTTCCCTGCACACGCTCCAGCCCCTCAATATCCTTCTTGGAGTGAGAGGCCCAAAACTGACCCCAGGATTCCCAACATTAACTTTCCCCATCATCACCCCTCCCTCCCACAGGCTGCAAACAAGCATTCCTGGTGTGAGCCTGGCTCAGCACAGTTGGTGGGAGAGCCCTTCCTGAGCCAACATCTCGCTCCTCCCTGGCATTCCCGCAGGATTCCCACTGAGCGCTGACAGCCCTCCTGGAGAAGCAGCTCCCCTTGAACACAGCTTCCCATAGCTCAGTTGTGCCATGCCACCCATTCACAACCTGGATAACCACAATTTCTACCACAGGGATGCATCCAGGCTCGCAGAGGGGCTGCAGTGGCAACCTTCCACAGTCTGTCCCATCTCCTCAATATACTGCATTTCCTGCTGTGTTCCCCTGTGATGGATGTGTGTATGGGGACGTGGTGCCCTCAGATGGACCAGAACCATGGGCCACATGTGCCTGGTTGCCAGGAACTGGGGAGACCTGAGTGAAGGAAGACAAGTGCCAGGCACCAGCATGGAGCAGGGCCAGATCCTGTATGTCCCTGGTGAGCATATGAGCACCAGCAAGGACCCGGCCGGGCATGCTGGTGAGTAGGTGACACATGCCAGGATGCCCTTTCATGTCTCAGAAGCAATCAGGCAGAATTATCTGTGCTGTGGATGGGGCAAGACCCACAGAACTACACCAAGTTCTCTTTTACTATTTTGGTTGGTTGGTTTTGTACTTGTGTGGGGGTTTTGTACTTGTTTTTACATATATACCAAGTTAAAATACCAAGTATTTGAAAAAAAAAAGTTATATTTTTAAGGGCTGGAGCTGGAAGAGTTCCCCTCCAGCTCTTTGTTGTCGAGATGTGCCCCCAGTGTATTTGCAAATGCTCCTCTCACTGCTGTGTGGAGGTGCAGCTGCAGCACAGAGCGCTGTCTTCTGTGGCCACAGAGTACCCCCTAGTGGGAGAGATCACCAATGGAAGGGAAAATGCACCCAGTGAAGCCTTTCATTAAAATAGTAACTCCCCAGTGCTGTGTTTTCTCTCTTTGGACTCTCAAACAGTGTTTTGGAATTCCTAGGTACCAAGAAATTACAACCACCATGTACAAAGTTGTTCTCTGATGAAATGATTGCATGAGCGTTTTCCTGCAGTGGACACACACTGTGGTGGCTGGAGCAGCAGGTGTTGAGATGGACTGACAGAGGGCACTGGGCATTGAGTGTCAGCCTTGCTCTCCTGGAGAAAGAGCCCTTCCATGTGGACACATTCCCAAATCTGTTCTCCATGCTGCCAGGCTGGCCAGCGATGTATAAAAGAAGGTGCAGTGCTAGAAAGACCTTTAGAAATCAATCTTGAGTGATGATTTAACTAAGAGTAGCTCAGCATTTAGAAAACAACCATTCTTTGCATTCTGAAAATCAGGCGCTGATTTGGCTTGCCTTGAAACCTTGTCAGATCGCACCACATACGTTACAAAGGGGTCTTCAACTTGGCATTTCTAAAATGAGAGTTTCCTGTGATTAAATGCTTATTAACATAATTTTTTTCAATGAAATTATCCGTGGGTTTTCCCCATGGGATATGTGCATGATCTTCAGTTGTGGCTCTGATTGGAAGCCATCGATGCATTTGTATAAACACAACAAAAGAAGGTATGAGTGAGTTTCAAAGTTAACTTCTTCCAAGGAAAGGGAAATTGTAAAGCAAAAATGTGCAGGCTCAGTATTGTGAGAGGGCAGCCAGTGGCACTCCAGCTGAGTGGCCAGAGCCTGCTGAAGGAGGGGGAGAGGAATGGTCCCACCTCTGTATTTCTGGCAGCAAGAACATGAGAACAGTGCAAAGGTGCAGTTTATGAGAGGAAAAGTTAGATTTGGTGATCAAGAAGGAAAAATAAGTATATGATGAAATGCTTCCCAAGGACTTGGAAAACAAAGAAGCAGGAGAAGTCTTGATTTTTCCAGAGTGTCTCACTTGAGAGTTTTTTTTAAACAGTTCAGTACTGGATTTCTAAAGGTAGTTGACCTGTTTTTCACTACTCCTCAGGCAAGAGTTTAGATGCTCCTTGATTCTTGACTTCTGATAAAATGGCAATTGTTTCTTTCAGTCTTAGTAATTTTGTTGTTTCATTTCATAAGGAAAAACAGTAACTGTTTTAGAAGTAAAGCCAAAAGAAAAATCTGAGACAAAAGCTATCCCAAAGCCAGCCTCTTGAATCAGAACAACATACCCAAACTTGCTTTCTTTTCCATGAGCCTGTCCCAAGAGCTGAAAGAGGCTCTCTGGGATGACACAAAATAACATACAACACTCTAAGGGCTCTCTCACTTTTCTCTTATGAAATATCCTTCTTTTCTGACTATCAACCTGATTTCTTGTGCAGAAAAAAGGCACATAAGTGAAGATCAGTGAGAATGACATGAGCAGTCATCAAAACAAAAAGACCAACAAGTTTGACTGGGAGATGAGAGAAGGGAAGAGAATGTGAGCTTTGGCATGGATACCTTAGGTGCGCCAAAAATGCATGGCTGCATCATTCCCAACAACCACTGCGATCCTGAAGGGTAAAGGGGGGACGGAGAGACAGGACACACACACACCGAGGTAGAAGCAAGAGATTTATTCAAAATGGTTACCACTTATATAGGGTCAAGGGGCAGGGTCTTGGAACGGGATGCAACCTGGGAGATTTGGGGAAGGGTCTTGGCCAAAGAAGGTATGAATCCCCAAAACCGAGGGGAAAGGGGCAGGAACCTGCCATATAGGGGCTGTAACACTGCCGCCAGCAGGAGGCAGTAAGGAGTGGGTTGCAGGCTATGTGAGTGGAAAATTCCAACCAGGCACATGAGAGAAACAAAGGGAAAAAATATATAACATTATAGCGTCTTCAAATACAGTGAAATTCTCAAGTCACAAACAGTTCTCTGGTCCCATTCAGCATCCAGAGCCCGAGCATTCACAGATTAGTGTTGCTAAAGGTGTTCTTCCATTGTTAATAGAGGTTCTGTCCAACAAACCACCACTCCTGTTAAATCCATCTAATACCAAACCTGCTTCTCCAGCAAAGTTTAAATTCAGGTGTCTCCCATTTTACACAGCTGTTCTGGACGTAGAAAGCCAATCCAAAGGCAAAATGTATCCATGCCGTTCCTGACACTGAAAGGGACTCCACAGCTCTTGGTGCTTTTATCCCCGCCCACATGGCTAACTTTCTCTGCTGGGAAATGCTGTGCAGGTCGCACTGCAGAAATTGGCTGGATCTTGAACTTTAAAACATTTAACACGTGCTTGTTTCATAGAAGAAAGTTTGAGAGAGGAAAGGTGTGGCTTGCCCATGATCATGTGATTGCATTGCTGTCAAAATGACAGCTGGTGGCAGATCTTCTGGACTAGGCCGGACCTCCAAGTAGAATTTGAGCATTCCTGACTTGAGGATGCACTGCTTGAGTTTGATGATTAAGGGGGATGTGCTGATTGATGTCAGCACAGCCAATATCCTGATGTAAGCCTCCAGCAGGCAGCACACCCTGTAAACCTTAGTGAGTTTGGTTTCATTGGAATCCCCACCCCTGACTCCAGTCATCCTTTTTTTTTGTTTGTTTGTTTGTTTCCCTGTTAAAAAAGGCAACTCGAATCACCTGTATCATATCCTTTCCCTTAAACCTGCACAGGTTTCACTGGTTAGTGGCTCAAATTGCCCTGCTTAAAATAGGTCATTAGTGCAGACGCCAAAGGAAGAGTGAAGATATATATTACTAGCAGAATGGAGCTATTTGGAGGAAGGAACAGACTTGTTTGTGTCAGAAGGTATTTGAGATTGTGTCTTTCACCAGCATGCAAGATGTTTTACAGGTGAATAAATAAAAGGAGGGGAATAAAGAACTCTCTGGATTTTAGGACAAGAGGTCTCTACTTGCTCTCTTTCTCACTGACTTCAAAGGGTTTGTCCCTCTGGAGAGTTGGTGTCACCTTGGCCACCACAAACTCCAGAGAAGGTATTGTACAAAGAACTCTAGAACTTGGCAAGTGTTGCTGTGCTGAGCCAGGTCCTTGTAAAAAGAAATAGCTGATATGAGAACGCAGCATAGAGCTGTGAGAAGGGGATTTTTGTGTCTTTTTCTCCTCTGAGTTGAAAAATATTTTGAATCTTCTGCTCTTGCTGGTCTGCCCAAAGTACTTTCCATTTGCCTCTGTTTGCCCTGAGATTACCTCTGGTCTACTTAAGTACTCTCCTCTCCCTGCTCAGCTCTAGTTTATTCCCTCTCTTCCAAAGAAGCAGCCCTCTTAATTTTAAGACCCTTTTATCACTTTCTTTCTTTTCTAGATTTCTCCAACCCATTGAAGCAGTAGTAGCATTTGCCTGAACACAGCACTTTTCCACCTCAGTAGACGTGAGTTACTGTAAAATATCACTAAAATCCCCCAACGGTCACCTTTATTATCATTAAAGAAGAGCAGGAGGATGTTTCTGGGACTTCACTTCTTTTCTTACTTTGATGGCACAGTGCACTTCTGGGTAAATTTATTTTAAACCATACAGTCAGCAGTTCTCTGGAGTTCCCTCTGAAATCCCCTCAACTATAGTGAAGGCAGGAGAGCATGGCAGACTTGCTAACGCATTATTCTCACTAAAAGAGAAAAGTGTGTGAAGGGTGTTAGACCTGACCTGCTTTAGAAGGAACAGAAAAGGGAAAGCTGGCAGAGTGAAAGTGATTCAAGACCTGCCTCCTGCTCCCGGGATATAGAAGGAAATGCTGAAATAGAGGTAGTGGTAGCACTGAAATTCTGTTGAAAAGCCAAGTGGCTTTAGTTTATTAGTTGGCAGGGAAAGGGCTGCACTAAAGCACAGTGGTGGAGAAGGTGCCTCCAAGAACAGCTGTGTCCAGCTGGGAGAGACACTGCCCTGAGTCCAGACTGCAGTTAGACCCGGTCTGTTGGGGGCAGCAGAAGCTTTCTCTTTTCACTGAGGTACCGAGAGTAGCGGAACAGGTGGATTTAAAAACACATGGTGAGGTTCAAACACCCCCCTTTTGCTTAGGGCAGTTCAGGAGCAGTGCCTCAAATATTCCCACACATCTGGGTATTAATTAAGAAAGGGTTTCTGGCTTTATGTGGGCTCTTGGCCACTACCTGGGCATCTTTGTCAATTAATTTTGGCAGGGGTTTGAAACTTCCAGTTTTGATGTTCCCAAGAGCAAGGACGGTTTCAAACAGGAGACCATCTAGGGCCTTGCAAGGTAAGTATTGCAACTGGTATGAACAGCATATAAACACATGTATGTGTATTCAAGCAGCTAGAGAAACAGCAGGCACTGAATGTCCTCTACTGATTGCGAAGGATGCTGTTTCTAATTAATCACATTGAGAAATGGGTGGTTTCTGACAAGTCTAATTGTCTTAGTTTGCAAAGGAAACTAAGATATTCGGGAGGCTAAGAGGGGGCACGAGACCCAGACCAAAAGAACCACAACAAAACGCACTATGAATTTCTAAATTTAGGAATGAACTTTACTTGAGGAAAAGGTAATGGGAGCAAAAAAAGAAGATAACAGTTCTCAAATCCTAATATATATAGATACACACACACACACACACAGAGGAAGAAAAAAAACCCCACAAAGTAATGTCCTGCAATTATAATTACGGGCAGCAGATGGCGATGTTGTGCTGTGGCGTGGCTGAGTGAACCGGCTCAGTGGCGGCTGGGGCTGCTGGGGGATGATGCCAACTCCTGGAGGATGACAGGGGGTGCTGGGGGATGGTCCCAGCTCATGGAGGATGGCAGGGGCTGCTCCAGGGTGAGTCGGGGGGCAGCCAAAAGCCCAGCGGCACTCACAGCTCCTGGCGCAGGTCAGGGAGCAGCTCCGACGTGGTCCCCCCGGCTCGGCTGAGTCAGGCAGCAAGCCGCTCCGGCGAGGTTGCGGCCCGGCTGGCTGGCGGGGTGGAGAGGGATTTGCCGAGGCTCCAATGGCTAGGCAGGCTGATGGGGGGGAGCGGGCTCTCAGCAACTCTGTCAGCTGGTAGGGACTCTGCTCTGGTCCTGGCTCAGCGAAACTGAGCGGCGGTGGCTCTGGTCCAGTCCTGGCTTGGCGGCGAGCAAACACGTGCGTGGCCGCGACCAAACTGAAAGTAAAAACCCCTGTCCCTTCCCTTTTCTCCTGGAAACTCTCCCCTTTTGGTGCCCCCCGGGAGAACGCACACTGACCCTTCCCAGTTCCGTTCTTCTCGAGGTTCGTTCATGTAAGGGAAGGAAAAATTCTCCAAGTTTAAAACCATAACATTATCCACCCCGAATTTTTCTTTCCTTTACGACACCCTACATTAAACATAACTTACAGTTACATACTCAGTCCCACAATATATATATGTTTCTGTATACATACACAAAGACAGCAGTGCGGGCAGCTTACCCAAAAATAAGGTCCCCCTGAGGTATACATCAGGTTTTTCCATCTTCCTGCATCACCCACCATATACAGCCTGATCCTTGGGCAAAAATAATCCCATGAATAGGTTTGCCTTTGCCTGAGGTGGGGTTAACCCAAACTGTTTTCCCTAACATACCTCTCAGATGTATTACTGGGACTTCATCTACAGTGTGGAGGGATTCTGACTAGGCAGGGCCAGCTCAATTAACAGAGCCCCTAGTGTTGGCCAGCCATGTAGCCTTTGCCAGATGCTGGTCCCCAGTGCTTGAAAGTCCCCCCGCCCAGCGCTTTCAAGGTGGTTTTCAACAGCCCATTGCACCGTTCCACCTTACTGGCAGCTCATGCATGGTACGGGATGTGATATACCCACTCAATGCTATGCTCTTTTGCTCAGGTGGTAACTAAGCTCTTCTTGAAATGAGTCCCATTATCTGACTCAATTCGCTCTGGGGTGCCATGTCACCACAGGACTTGCTTTTCCAGGCCTAGGATGGTGTTCCGGGCAGTGGCGTGAGGCACCGGGTGTGTCTCCAGCCATCCTGTGGTCGCCTC
>JAWWEU010000402.1:0-12129 GCA_035583155.1 Acropternis orthonyx | reverse complement strand
CTCTCTCTCCCTTACTCGGGGTTTCTATCTTACTTGGCCACCTGTTGTAATAAAATACTGCTTAAGTTACACTCACAGTGGTGTTGAGTTTCAGTTCTAACATGCCCTCCGAACCCTCCCTGTAACAACATCTCATAAAAGATGTAATTGGATATATTTTAAAAAGCAACTGGAATAAATTTAACAGACTTTTGTGACAAAATTTTGCCTCTCTCCAAGGCCTTCTCAACAACAGTATGATTGTGGAAAGCTACTTGAATGGGTAACTTAATTTATGTATGCCTCATCCTAGTCCCCACCTGGGGCCCAGCAATTCTCTGCAACATAAGTGAGTCAAGGGCGTCTGACTTGCTGCATGTGAGCAGTTGCCTGTGGCATTTTAGCCAGCCCTGCTCAGACATCCCATGTCCAGAGAAAACAGCGTCTTGACACTCCATGAAAAGTAACAAAAAAGCATCCTTGCTAGGTTTGACTTGCCTACAATAAACCTGTATTTTTAAAGATGAAAACCCTTCTGCTACTTCTTTCTCTGTACTGGAGGGATGAAATGAGTTTGAGATGGTTTGTTACTCCTTTGCTATGTTTCCAGGAATGTTTTCTCACATCCAGTTTGTTATTTATATCATAAACCTGCCCTTTATTGAGTCTCATACATTGAATTCCATATTCAGCAAATGCCTTTTTACTGCACAAGGGAAAGTATTCTATCCAGTCTTCAACATGTGACAATATGAATCCCCAGTGGTAGAAAGGGGAACAGAGATAACAAGCAACATTATTTGAGGAGATTGTGACAAAATATAGGTGAGTGCTCTTGAAGAAGCAGAAGAGACATTTCTCACTGTAAATTTAGATATTGTCAGCCAATGCTGCTCCTCTATGAAAGACCAAAAAAGTCCTAATATGAGTATGAGAAGAGCTCTGTTATGTCTACATTAAGTAATTAAATGTGCCTGGGACAAACCTTCTCTCTCTCAAGATCAGAGGATTTGCTGTGAAATGCCTGTGGCAAGTGATCCATGGCCCCATGCTTATTCCCAAACCATATATGGGAACTTTTCAGTGCTTGTTGGGCTGGACAAAATTCAGGCCAGAGACATTTCTGACTCTCTAATAGTATTGTCAGCTGAGTTCCCATGCCCAAGGAGGCTCTTTGGCAGTCTTTGAATTAGTATTGTAGGCATAGACTAAAGTTGCTGGACGGTGAAATTATGTAGCATACCTCTGCATCTACGTGCCTATTTGAGGATGACTCTAAGTTTAGATTCTGTGGAGGTGGGTTTCTAGCACGTTAGGGCACCTTGTCCCTAGAGGTGGCTATCATCACATGTACGTGAAGCCATGGGAAACGTAACTTGACCTGGGGGCTGACAGAAAATCTGCAGAATTTCTTTCTTTGCTCAGTCCTGCAGCAATCAGCTTGTTGTAATGAAGTGCTGTCCCTTACACACACACACTGTTTCCTGGACCTGTCATCAGCTGATATTGTTTTATTGTGGTTTTGGGTTTTTTTCTGAAGTGTACCTGCTTAGAATAAAATATTTCTTAAAATCCAGCTGAAGTTCAGTTGTACCCATGAAGTGCTCAAAAAAGGTGAAGTAAGTGGGCTACTAACTTGTCATGTTTTTCTGAACGTAATCGGCTGGTATCAAACCTTTTGGTTATGACAAGAACACAGAAAGCAATCCTGAAGTTGATTTTAAGGTTTTTGGTAAGCAATACAGTTTGTTGGTTAAATAATTTGAAGAAAAAACATTGACCACAGAGTTTCCCAGTGGCATCCTGAATATTACATATTCATATATATGTATTTTATGTATCATAGAAATATTATAATGGGTGTATGATAGGTGTATATAAAATCAGTCTGGAGACAGCAAAGCAGCAGGAATTATTGAGTGTTATGTACAGGGCAGGATCAAGGAGCAGTCAGTGTAATTGTCAGACAATGGTTCAAGAGATTGGGGAAATCACTGCTGTGAAAGTTTTGGGGGGAGCCAAATAGAAATGGATCAAAAAGGGCAAATTTTAGAAAATAGCTCCATTAGTAACATCAACCTTTTTACCCCATTAATATTAACATCACTTTTTTATATGTTCTGATAAATACATTTCTATGTATATGTATTCAATTATTTTAGCTGAACATATCCTTAAAACCAAACCTTTGGAAAAGCCATGTATCAAAGTTGGTGGAGAAGGGAATTGAGTGCAAAGTACTATTGGGTAAGGAAATTGGTCTGTGTGGAATCAGAGGCAGGAACTCCAAGCATAAAGAAATTTGGGAGTCTTTTTTCGTTGCATACAAATACATAATCCATATTGCTGGAACAGGCAAACTGCAGATTTTAGGTACTAGAAAATGGCATTTACCATTCAAAATTCTACCTGTATTCATTGGGGTTTTTTAGACTTGTGGGATGCATGCTGGTGCTGCTAAAGTCAGTGCAAGTTTTGACATTAACTTCAACAGAGCTGGCATTTTACATTTGGCTTTTAGCAAGTCATCTCCTTGGTTTAAAATTAGATTTATAAAGAAAACATATACCTGTGAAACCAGAACTGGGCCCTTTCCTTTCCAAAACATGTACTGGATAAGCCATATTGTCCTTGAATATTTATAAACACAAATATAATATATAATATAAATATAACATATATAAATATAATGTAAAAGATAAAAACAAATAAGGAATCTCAAGACAGCAAGGCTGAGCAAGAACTAGCTAACAAAATTTTTTGCTTAGATTATATGTCTGCTAAAGCATTTTTCTGATCTTTTCTGGTGCTGCTTATGCATGCAGTGGGGCTAAACCCTATCTCGTACTTTTGGAACACAAGCAAAAAACCAAAGTGACTTTTTTTGTTCAAAGAGAAACAATACCTCAGCTAAAATTTCAAGCTCAGCTGTTTACAAGCTGTCTTTTAATAGAAAGGCTGCATTTCTGTTGCTCGCATGATCTTCCAGCCCTCAGCTGTGTTTCTTGTTTGTGTTTCCAGTTTTCATGTACGTGTGGAATACCTCACTCGAAAACTATGATGCTGGATGGAAACTACAGTGAATCTGATGCCAACAGCCTGGCAGGATATACAAGAAACCAGATGGTACCAGAAGAAGAAAAACAAGAAAAGATAGTTGTGCATTTAGCTATGAGCAATGAATCTAATTCACCAAGGAAGAGAGGCCTGAAGGGTCACGTGGGCTTGCGCATCATCCAGAACACTCATGCAATTGATAAGTACTCAAGATTAATATTCCCAGGCACCTATATATTTTTTAATTTGGTATATTGGTCTGTCTTTAGCTAAGCTTGCTGGCATAGCAGTGACTGAATTAGAAGACATTTACAAAACTCTCTTTTGTTTGTACTTTTTCAGCCTAATCTGGATGCAAAGCCAGAAAAAAGAATATTTTATTGCTTCTTTGAAGGGTAAAGGGAAGGACTTTAGGAGGCAACTCCATGCACAGGCATCATGGAGGAACCTGCTGTGCTGGTTGATTTTCAACCTACACCCCAGCTCTTGTCTGCTTTATGACGCATGCCATTTCTCATACTTGAAAAATATGTGCTCACCTTACACCCAAAAGGTGCTGTATGCTCATTTGGGGCTGGCCATGCTGGTGGTGCCTGCTGTGCAATGGACAACTAGAAACAGTGCTCATGTAAGGAATTAGATAAATCTAACTTGCAAGGAAAGGTCTGGACAGTGCGTCTCCTGTAAGGGAATCGAATGAAGCCTTTTCTTTTCAAAATCTCTGCTTTTGAGAAAATTCTTTTATTTTTCTTTGGCATGTTAGCACTGTATTTTTTTCAGTTGTTTTATGAAGAATGCCTCCTTTCAGGGTTCAGATTCTGATTTCTCTGGATAGGACCTTCATCAATACCATTAGGACAGCTGACTGGCCAAGATCAGCTGGACTGGTTACAGGGCACAGATGGTTTGACTCAGTGACAAGATTATAAGTAAGGAGTGATAATAAAGCAGAGCTAAGAAGCCCACAGACTCACAGAAGATGGCTCCCAGGGCACATGGGTAATGAAAACAGGGAGGTCTAGGCATGTGTTCTCCATATAAATTGAGCACAGTGCATGATATGTAGCACCTAGCCTCTAAACAGAGAGTGAGCTGATGTACAGCATGCACAGTCAGCACCTGATGAATGGGCAGTGCCCCTGGGGCCACTGCTTTCTCTCTCCAGAAACAGAAAGCGGTGTTGAGGGCAGCACACATGGCTTTCAAGGGTTTTTCTCACCCCTGTGAATAAAGTGCAGCCCACAGACAAACTGTATATCCCTATGTACCTCTCCCAATCATCACAATGCCCTTCTGTTCAGGCATGTGGGATCAAAAAGGAGACGTGTCTGCCAGAACATCTCTGCAGAAACAGGTATGGCAGAGATTAAATGGCCAAGAATAATATTGCAGGGTTCACGTTGATGTAATGTAAGTCCTTTGAAGCTGCTGCAGAGCATTCTAACAAGCTTATGTGCTTGGCAGTTCTTTTCTCATCCCACGATACTTTGCTAACAATGCTGACAGCAAACCCCAAATGTAGAAACATGATAGCAACGAGACAACGTCTAGGTTTGTGTGCTCCTTATTTTCCGAAAACACAATGACTTTTTGGCTGTGTTGGAGATTATGTACATCAAAACATTTGTTTCCCAAGCTGAAACTGAGCAGTGGGGGCAGAACCTGTAATATGAAGAGCCAGAACTGAGGTTAGAGTAAAGAAAAAACAAACAAAAGTACTAATGCAACTATTTGTCAGCATGTGAAACTTTTTGCTTACCTTAGCAGTAATGCTTATGTCCTGAATCTCAAGGGATGTGAAAGGTGGCAGAGAATCATCAACAGTATTGTCAGCTGTCAACAATACCTGGGTTTTCTCTTTTTTCTCAAATGTTACTGGCTAAGTCAAGCTGATGGTGGCACTGATTTACCTAAAACAAAATTAATGAGAGAAACTAAAATTAACAACTGTGTTCACCTTTCATCAGCCACATTAATTACTGACATGAATGGGGTTCTGTCTGGTCGTGAAAGTGAGAAAATACATCCCTGAAGTTGCTGGTAAGAAGAGGAGCCATGGAAAGCCGTGGAGGTGTCTGAGAGGACGGGTTGCCCTGTACCCCAGCCTGCTACTTGTCTCCTGAGCCTCAAGGTCAGTGCATTTATCACCCACCACTTCTGGAACTGAAACCTGGATACTTCTCACATTGGCAGGCGGAGATCATGACAAGAAAGATGCAAAAAATGTTGAAGAAATAAACCACTCATTTTTTTGGAGGTTAAAGTTTGGACATTCCAGTGCATTTTTCAGCATTAGCGGCTTCAAGTGTAAAACAGGAGCCAACGCCCCAGCTGGCAGCAGAACAGTGCAGCAAAGGCACCTTTGCTGAGGAAAGGCAGCGTTACTGCACCACAAAGTCACCAGAGAGCACAGAGAGTGAGAAACTTGGTTCCTGTGCCCCCCTGTTTTGCCAGTCTTTCTGTGTTGCCCATGGCACATGCCATTTAACCTCTCAGTGCCTTGTCTCCTTCATCTAGAAAGTGAGGAGCAGTAAGACTTTCCTACCTCACAAGGTGCCAAGGGGCTTAACTTGCTCAGCTGGCACATGTGTGGGGCACAGTTATGATTTCTGAGCAGGTCACCTAGTGGGAATCTGATTTTGTCTTAGTTACCAGTGAGTTGTTCAAATGCATCCCCTGAATCAGTCCAGGTGGAAGAAAGCAGGTGTCTCCCCTGCCTTATAATGCTATTATAAATCCCCTGCATTTTAATGATACTAAACCAGGGATAAATGTATCCAAACAGCCAAAATATGAGTGCTGCCAATGAAAAATGCCTCCTGGCATACAAAAACCAGGAAGTCCTAGTGCTTTACTTTGCCATTTGTTTTTATTACACCTCCTGTTCCCTTAGAAGTTATGACAAAGGTGTCCTTTAGGTCCTATCATCTTTGTACTAGCACTGCCTGTAGCTTAAAAGTCTAGTAAGCATCTTTTGGAGAGGATACCTTGCTGTTATTTTATTTGCATGTGTACATAAATGATAGAATTATGTCTGTGCTGCCAGACAAAATTATACAACCTATAAAACCACCAAGAGGGTATTTTTCCTTTAAAGCAAAGAAAAAAATCTGTCCTCTAACTTAGGCACCACTTATGATTCATTAAAACAATAGATGAAAAGTAGAAATGCAAATAAAGCCAAGACTTCTCCTTCAGGCAGTGTTATAAGTTGTATTTTTCTGCTTATTAAGAGGAGAGTGACTAGGCATGGAGGTAGAACAAATATTTGAAGTGGGGTATTGACAATGTATTTCACCTTTGATTTCCTCTGGATTGCAAGAGACTCTGTGAGCACTGTCTGACTTCCAGCTGCAAGATTCAAACAACGTTTTGAGAAACAGTGCCTGAAGCTGGGCTCTGAGTACTGTTTGATGGATACAACCCAATTCTGTAAAGCACTGAGCATCTGGACAGTGAACCTACTGAAGGACAGGATTTTCAGAAGTGCATAGGATATTTGAGCAAATTGGGGTCACTGATGAATATGCCTTCTCTGGACAACCCTGTCCAGTTGTGAAGAGAGGAAATGTCAGCTCTGCTCATATTTCGTCTGGCTGCATTGTACTTTTACTTACTTCTAACCAAAGCATGTCTCTGAAAAAAAGTAACTATATAGATATGTACACATATGTGTAATGTATATGCAGGTGTAATGTATAACAAAGGAAGACACTGGGATGTGTACCTATGTTAATTAGTGTACATATGTGAAACTGTAATATTGTATATAAATTACCATTTATTATGCCCAGAAAACTTACTATGTTGAATGGAAAAAAGGGTTTTATTGTCAGCCAAGGGCCAAGAAATGATGTATTGGCAAAAAATATGAGTTCACTCACATTTTCGTTCTGAAAAAGGAGGTGTTGATAAGAATGAAAGAAATGCTGATGCTAAATTTGTACAATGTGGTGCAATGCACTGTGCTGATTGCTGTAATCAAACCTGGTAATAAAATAACAGATGGAAAGGGTGGAAAAGAATCCATGTAATGGCGTGAACTTTAAATTGTGATTTTAATTTTGTTTGGAGATTTGAATAAGCACCTCATTTGTAATTAATTTTAAGTAAAAAGCATCTCAAAAGGTGGAAGAAATGTAGGGGAAGCATGCAAGTACTTTGAAGTATGCAAAACTCCTTGGGAAAAAGGAGCCGTTAATTACAGATATGAGCTATGGAGACCTTTTGTGAAGACTGCAGCCCACAACAGAAGAAATTTTAATAATTGCTTTACGATTAATGGCACATTCTCAAAAACCCAAATGACAGGTATATATCTCAATCTCCATTTGACTACAAATGAGAACTTGTAGTTTAATTCCTCCTCTGTGCCTTTGAAAATACTGTCTCCACACTTCTCGATGGAAGATAAAACCACTTTGAGGTCCCATCTGCCTGAGCTCAGCTATTATCCCTGATGCAGACAATGGAGCTAAAGTAAATGTGCATGGGTGAGGCTCAATAATGGCTGTTGTCTGTCAAATTTCCACAATGGAGAGATTACAGCAAGGTACAATCTAACTAAGTGAGATACTGCCCTGCTGAAATTTAAAGAGCAGGAAAATCTATTTAAAAAACAGCAAGAATTTAGCACTATTAAAATTAAAATGTAATCCAGTCTCACACTAAGCTGATTAATGCCTTTGCAAAAATGACATTTGAAATAATATATCAGGGTCATTACTTTCCTGGTCAGAGGAATTATCATTTCAGATGAAGTGAGAAGAGTGGGGAGGGAAATCATACATGAACAGGGGCAAGGTGCTGCTCTTGGCATCCAGTTCTTGCAACAGGACAGGGGTGACTGCCACACTGAGCAGAATTTGCTGTAGAGACAAGAATCAGAGGATCCAACTTTGCCAAGGCATTCGGTGGCTGGGAATCAGTGGCATTCCTTGATTTGGCCAAGAAAAGGTTACCCTCTGGCAGAAGTGGTGGGATCCCCACCAGCCATAGGGTAATCACGAGAGATGGTGCAATGCAGGTGATACAGCCACTTTGGCTAGACATTTGGGATCAGTTCTGGCCACGTGTGTCATTAGCCAGGGTTTCATGTAGGAGCCACATGCCTGAGGCAACCTCAGGCAGAGTGCCCTGCACACCAACACAAAGAGATTTGCACAGCTCCCAGGTGTACCCCTTAGCTCATCCTGCCAGCCCCACGGGAATGGGAGCTACATCATCAGCGTGCCACAAAATGTGTCCCTCAGCCCTCCGTTTGCAAGGTACTCTGGAACCAGGACAGCCCTGCATTGCCCACTCCTTGGAGCAAGCAGCAAAACCCTTAGCAGATAATTTGATGCCTGATTTTCAAGATTTTCTCCCTTTGAGAAAATGCTGAGAACTCCTTTGGGACAGTTGTCCAAACTGGACTTCTTCCACAAGTCTTTTAGGGGATCTCTGAGTGTGGATATATGACCAGCAACCATAGAATTAGCTTAGGAAAATTGCCTGGCAACTGAACCCATGCAAAATGCGTATAAATGATGTGGGGGAAAGAAAAGGAAAGATTTCACTGCTCTACTTGTCACGCAGATTTATAAAAGAAAATTGTATGTTTGGCTTAGAGGGAATTCAGAACGGGAAATGAAAGGACAAGTTAATTGTAACGACAGTTCGAATTACTTGAACAAATATATTTTGGGAAATGGGACAGAACATTAGAGCTGTAAAACTCTCTAGCCTCCTGGCTCTTTCCCATTTTATCTGGATTTTTACTGGGATTCAAATTCAGTTCAACCATGAAATTTTAAACCTTTCTTATTAAGGTGCATAATGACCACATTTTTATAGGTACAGTCATGAGGAGACCTTCAGTGCTGTGCACAGACTGTAATTGCAGCAGCCTCCAAGTAAAATTACTGCTCTTTTTGCACCTAGACTTTCGGAAGAGCTGCCACTCCACAAAACAGGAAAGGCAGAGTTATTCAGCTGCTGGGCAGGGAGACAAGACCGTATAATTTATACGAGATAGAAAGCTTGACATCTAACACATATTGCTGGGTGCCCAGGTGTGGTGCTGAGCAGGACTTTGTAAGACTATCTGAGGAGGAAAGGAAACTGCCATTTGGGCCAGATCTGGAGACACTAACCACCTAGAGTGGTCATCACTTAACCACAACCCTCATGGTGGTGTCATGGATGCAGACTGTCACCCTGGGGAAGGTGGCAAAGGACGTTTCCTCATGACTTGGGCCATGTTCTGTGCCTCCGTGACATACTTTCTTTATGGGATCAGTGACCCCCTGTCCCAAAGGGCTCTGATCCGGCCCCAGAACGGCGCACTGAAGGAAGCATTTCTTTTACACTGGGGCTGGGATGGGTGCTCTCCATGTGTGTTTCGTCCATGTGGGAGGTTGGTGCTCTGATCTGAAGAGGTGGTGTCTGTTTGCAGGATTTTCTTGTCAGATTCCTTCTACATCAGACCTCCCTTTCATCCCAGTGGTGATCCAGGAGAGGAGGAGGAGGAGCCCTTGCTTCAAAGGGCTCTTTTGTTTGGCGAAGGGCTGGTGTATGGCACAGAAGGCAAAGGAAAGGATTGAAATGGGAGGCCCTGCTGATTACTTGGAATCAAATGGTCTTCCCAGGACATGAAAGCTATGTGACTCAGCTTTGAACTGAGCTGCTAAATGAAAATGGCACTGGCTGAGCTACTGAGAAGCTTCACCACCACTCACACAGTAAGGCTGGGGCAGGAGCACTGTGTGTGTCATTCAGTACTTCATTAACATGTAATAGAAGGCCTGGAGCCTGGCAGTGATGCTGCCTGGTGATGATGGTACCCATCAGTGATGATGCCACCCATCAGTGATGATGCCCAGGAGCAATGCTGCCCATCAGGTTCCCTTCCCCAAATTCAGCCTCCCACAGAAGGCCTCTCCCCGTCTCCTGCTCACCCTCATGCGGATGCAGCCATGCAGAGCTTAGCAGGACATCGCTTCTTTTATTTTAAAGGAGAGAAAAGTAGGGAAAGAGGCAAGCAGAGGAAAAGAGTCCGCCAAAAATGAAAGTATTTTTGTGACCGTGCCAAACACAGTGTTTTACCAAGCCATAGCTTTCCACTTCTTCTTTCCTTTAATCACAGCTGTAATGTTTATGCTTTCTCTTCCTTAGTTCTCTGGCAGCTGACGTAAATATTACAGCGTGCCAGTGTTTTTCCCCCATTTCAGCTGATGACAAAAGCCATGAAAACAAGTGACTAACAGCTCCAGTGCAAACCACCTTTACACTGGTGCTCTGCCAAAGGAAAGAAACATCAAGGCTGCTTTACAAGTACAAATGCTGTCTGTAACATGTCTCCTTGCCATGTGAGTCCAGTAAACCAGCTACCTGAAGCAGTTTAATTGGGAAGAGGTAAAACAGCCTGGTATAAACAAAACAAAACAAAACAAAACAAAACAAAACAAAACAAAACAAAACAAAACAAAACAAAAAAAAAAAAAGTTTGATTTCACAGAGGAGGAAGCAGCCTCAGAAAGAAGCCTAAGGCTCACCCTCACTTCAGGCATCAATCAAGGCCATGCAGATGCATAAAACGCAGCTGTGACAGGCACCATAGCCCAGCCGACTGGTGGGCGCAGGTCCAGGAGGACATACCAGTGCATTAAGCACTGGAGCAGCCACCCAGGATGCACTCTAGACCGAGGGTTTCATTCCCCAGTCTAAATGGAATGCTGCTGAGCTGCCATGTAAGCCCTAAAATGCTCACAGTTGCTTCCAGGCACATCCATTCCCAGTACGGAGCCTGCTCTAAAGCTTCATGGCCTCTCCAGGGTGTGCCTCTGGTCCCTGGCTCATCCTGTATGTTCATTTCCCGTGAACCTCCAGGCTCATGCACACAGCCAGCTGTGCAGTTCTGCTCAACACTGTGGTGTCAAACTGCCCCTGATCCCAGCTGTCTCCCTGAACCTGGATGTGCCTCAACCCCTCAAGCGCCTCGCCCATCGCCCACCCCTCTCAGCTTCCTGCTGACACTAGAGCAGGTAATGGAGTTGAAGATTTCACATGCACTTGCTGCCAAGCAGACAACCCTCCAGCAGCCTCCTGGTGTCTACCCTGATCCTTGTTTCTGCTCCCCGTAAGGCTGGGAGAGGAGATCAGGAATCACCCAGCAACAAGCTGATGGCAGTCACAGAAGAGAGAAAGAGACTGAAAAATCTTTCTCAAGGGTGGAGAGGGTAAAGCCGCTGAGCTGGGTCCTTGAGCTGAGTGCTTGAGCAGAGGGCACACACATGGCACAAGGGCTCAGTGTGTGCCAGATCTCTGAGACAGAGCAGCTAGGCTCAGCCCAGCTCCAGCACTGACAGCTTTCTGGCCCAGGAATAATCTTGGGGCACATCCCCACCACCAGGATGAGGCTGCTGCGCCTAGTGCTGCCACAACAGGCAGGTGAATTGGGCCTGGCAGTGCCACAGGAAGACCAGGCAGGCAATGCTCCTGTGTCTGAGGGCATCATTGACTGCATTTAAACTGTTTATGGCAGGTGCTTGTGCAGACTGCTCTTAAAAACCTGCAGTCCAACAGCCTCCCCTAGGGAGTTTTCACCAGTGGTTAACCACCCTTAAAATTCAAAACTGTTTACCACTATCCAGGCTGAATCTCCCTTGCTGGGTCTCTTATGTGCTGTGTATATGAAGGAAAGTTTATGTTCCTAAGTTTGTGCAGATATCTCAGGTTTCCTCTGCTCTTCACTTCTCTGGACTGTGACCTCCACTTTGTCTGTGACCCTCCTCAGAGTCCCCCAGTTTGTTTACAGAAAAATCTCACAGCAGCCTTACTGCAATCACAGAATGGTTTGGGTTGGAAGGTACTTTAAAGACCATACAGTCCAACCCTCCTACTGCAGGCAGGGACACTTTCCACTAGACCGGGTTGCTCAAAGCCCCATCCGACATGGCCTTGAACACTTCCAGGGTTGGGGCATTGTTATTGTTTTGGTTTGACTCTTGGCAAAATGCCAACCACTTCTCAATGGGACAGAGTTTCAGTTAAAAGAAGTGAGGAAAAAAAAACTTAAAACTGAAACTGGTATATACACATATATTTACAGAA